>VXBL01009853.1:48731-69516 GCA_013400195.1 Aramus guarauna
GTGGTTTTTGTTTTTTTTTTTTTTTCTTTTTTAACTGGTTGTGTAAAACGTAGGCATCCCAAGCTCTGGTCCTAAGGGACTGGAATAAGTGGCCTGTTTCTCAAACTGCTAACACCCCAGTAGTTCCTGTGCAACGATTAGAAACTGCTGAATCTTCAGCAATTTTGAAAATTAGGCCAAGGATTTAGTTGCCCGAGGGTGGCATTTTCAAAAGAGTAGGGGTTAGGCCAACACAAAGTGCTTGTAAGCACCTTGCTTCAGTGGCACATTTAAGCCTGTGACTTTACAAAAGCTAATACTTTTCTTAAAAGGATAGTTATTTAGTCCCGTAGAGGGGCGGATAGGATTTATGGAAGCTGGAGTGGGAAAGAAAATGCGAGGTATGCATACTTTCAGGTGCTGTATTGTTCGAAATGTTAGCTTTAGAGAAATATTTCTGAGAAGACGTGGAGAGTGGCCAGTCTGGGAGTTTAATAACATGTTTTTGATCTGTAAATGTTATTATGCCATGGTTAAAAGGTAACTATATTTTTCTTGTCCAGTAATCACTGCTGGCTTAACTGCAGTGTATTTCCTTTCAGGACTGTGGGGTTGGTTATAGCAGAAATGAGCTATTGACTGGAATCTTATCATTTATCTAGACTTCTTTTGGTTATTTGAAATGTGCCTGAGAGGTAATAGGTGGCAATTTGCATTCTTTTGTTCTGTGAATTTTACCTGACAGTCTTGTCTACAGGCTCTTTTGTAAGGTTTAAAGAAACACCAGGGATGGGTGGAAAAAAGCTGAGCAAAATCCTGACCTTACTGGGATGTATTTTTTGCCGCATCAAAATTCTGCCAATTTGCTGAAGCAAATGCAGAATCAGGAAGGAGCGCAGCTCATCACTGAGGAAAAAAGGAAAGGAGTAAATTCTCACAGCAAGTTTTCTTTGGTTGTCTTCCTTTTCTGCTATACTTCCATTTAAACCAATGTTGCCCCTATTACTTTTATGAGAATTTGAATTAAAAGACATAAAAATTCCTGTCTTCCAAAGACAGGACTTCCAGGATGGTTTTCCTCTTTTTTTTCCCCGTGTGCATAAGAAAATTCAGAGCGTATTCTTTAAATTACTTGAAGTGACCATCTGTATGAAGACCTGCCTATAATGGAAACTCCTAACGTGTAGTTTAACTATTTAAAAGGGTATTGGGTAAAAAAAATGTATGGCAACAGGATCTCATTAACAAAACAGATTTGATTTGAAGCCCTGATGCAGCTGTTGACAGCATAATTAAAATGATTAATTTGGAGTAGAAGTACTTTGAACTAATTTGAAAAAATGGCTATGATCTTGACCATACATCTGACCAGTGTTAGGCAGGTACATAGAAATACTAAAAGGAAGAAAACCCTGAAGAAGTGTTTTCAGCTGAAGAAGAAAAGGCTTTGTCTCGGATTCCTGGTTTTTTGGTGGTTTGTTTTTTTGTTTTTTTTTAGACATCAAATATTTCCTAACAAAAAATGAGGAAGATAAAAAAAAGGGGGGGGGAGGGGAACAAAACCTAACCTAAACATATGAACAAAAGCAATTACGTATGATTTCTTTCCTAAACCTTTAGGGATTTCTGCCAGTGCCATTTTGTCACAAAGAATCATATTCAAAATCATAATTAAGGCATTAAATATTGTGTGCATTTAATTCCATCTATTTTCCTCATCTGAAATGCAATTGATTACATGTTGTTTGATGAATATATATGTATTTTTATATATATACACACACATTTATATAAATTTAAAAAAAAAAAAAAAAGTGTTTCTTTTTCTCCCTGTCTGGATCACGGTGGGAATTTCACTTAATGCCTGGGGCAGAGTGCCCTGCAAGGATTTTTGGAATTCCTTTGCTCCCCATAAAGGAGATCTTTGGAATCTGTAAGAAGGTTAGAAAAAATGTGGTTGTTCTATAACAATTGGCTTAACTTCTATTAGTTTCTTTTATTTTCCTGTTATAATAATGAAAATATATGTGATATGCTTTAATTATATCCTGAAATAAGAGCTGGGCTGCATTTTCTGTTCCTTAAACAGGCTGAATTAGTTGACATTAACAGTGGGACAGACTGTGGCACATGCTGTGTTCTCATGGCTGCTGCTATATGTGTGCATTTAAGCTTATATATCTAAGCTTTTCTTTTGATTGGAGATTTTATATCTCAGCATTTAATTGCTGAAAACTTTAATATGGGTAATATTGATTGTTCACACGAACTGGGTTTTGCAGTTTATATGGTATTAACTTAGTCGAGCATTTATTTTTATATTGCTTCACACCTTTGTGTAGGCAGAGTTTATAGGGCTGTAAGGTGCGGAGAGAAAATTAAACTGGACATAAGTTTAGCTAGAGAAAATGTTCAATTCCACAGTCTCTTAATGTTTGTATATTAAAAGTGTATGTGTGTTTAGGGTAAATGTTTAATGTTAGAATGATAGTTTATTTGAAATTTGGAGCTTGAGGACTAGCTTGTCGTTTTTATTTCTCTCCTTTGGGCTTCTAGCTTCATAATTGCTTTTCCTTACTACTACTTATGGTAAAGATAAAACAGTTTTATGGTAGAGGAACCAAATGTTTTGCTTTGTAAACACAAAACCGCGCACACGCTCTTCCTGCAGAAGTATTCTCGACACCGGCGCTTGCCCCATCTGCACGGGTGTCAAGGCACGGCTGGTCCATATGTGTAACATCCTTTTCTTTTAAAAGGCACGAAGAAGTTGCCACAGTGAGCGTGCGATGCTGTGTTGCACGCTCCCAGTTTCCTTACTCCTTCTGCCTGGGGTTGAGGCCTGATGTACTGCGTACGCGAGCAGCTTGCTTTGCTAAAGATTCGGCGTCCTACATCTATTGCATGATACCGCCTTAGCCGTGGTAACCCATGTATTTTCTGACAGGCTAAATGCCTGCTTAAAACATTTTAGTTTTTCTTTACACATTAAACCCCAAAAGCAAAATTCTGCCAACAACAGAAAAACCCCAACCCCAAACCACCCAGATTTCTTGAACAAATGATCTGCTTTTTTTAATCTTGGACTGACCTTTGGAGTTAAGCCTCTCGGTGGTGTATAAATAAGTGGTGACCAATTACTCTTGGGAAGAAGGAAGTTTGATGAATCACAGGAAATAGTAAATTATGTGGATTCCACATGATTCCCAAGGTTGAAACAACTTTTTTTTTTTTTCTCTTCACCCCCTTGCACAGGGGCCCTAAAATGTCACCGGTTTGATGGGATGGTGGGCTCCAGTTACTTCTGGAGGGGAGCGGTGGGGGGAGTGGGGAAGGGAAAGCAGAAGATTTCACAGTCTTTATTGCACTCTGTAGGTTAAATTTGCTCTCTTTCTTTCCTCCCTGGAGAGCGGAGAAAAACAATTGTGGTGTGCTAAAATTGTTCAAAAGCATACCAGCTATTTGGGGACAGCAAGTGATGAAAGCGGGGCCTTTAAAGAAGAAAAAAAAAAAAACAATGTATGAGGCACGGCTGCGGTGCTGATAACTGATTAAGTTTTAGTCCGCGGGTCTCCCATGATTTGAAGTTTCGACATAACCGCAAAGTGGTAGTAATATAAATAGTTAGGGTGGGGAAGGCTGCAAATACTAATAGCAGGTAGAGTCGAGGATGTGAGAGCAAACGTGGAAACGGAGCCTTTCCTGGTCTACTCTGTCTCCGTCTCTTCGCTGCTATTCTCTCGGCTTCCTTGTCAATTAAAGTAATTGGTGCTGAAGATATTTCCCTAAAGGAGATCTCGTACTAGGGCATTTCAGGCAAAATCATTTGCAAGACTTTTAATCTAGTCAGGATATATTAATAGTATGCAGGTTTTTTTATGCGTGAAGGGAATGCTCTGAAATTGCTACATTGTTCATGGTCCATATAGCTAGACAAAACACTCGGCACTTACTGTCTCCAGAAAATGAAAGTTAATTTATACAGCGTAGCAACATGCTTTGTTGTGGAGCCACATTAATATAATATAGTTTTGAGTCGCAGGAATTTTTACTATTTGATTTGGTCTTTTCCATAACAAAAGTAACTTTTTAATGTAAAAGAAAGAATTTCCTTTCCATTTCCTTCCTCTCTTTTTTTTTCTTCTTGGTTTGCTGTTTGTACCTTTTGCATCAGGAGGTCTGCAACCTTTATTTCACTTGAACGTCTGGTATCTGCGTTGTGCCACTAAAGGTTTTCATTTTGCATTTGCTCTACAGTAGAATTTATTTGTGGTGTATGGTAATAAATTATGTTGGAAAGAGTGCTAGAATGGTGCTAAAAGTGGGGTATCTACCTGGAATTTAGCACACCTTTGGGAGAGTTCGTTTGAGAAAAAAAAAATTAAAAAAATTTGTGAATTACAATCAATTTATTTTTTAGATGAACCTTTGAAGTCTGATTTAGTCACAGAATTTCATTGTTTGTGTATCCTCAAAGACGTAAATGGCTATTTTCTAATAATAGCATTAGCTTACAAACATGACTCTGCTTGCCAGAGGTGAACCCTGCTCAGAAAGGCCTCTGTGCCTAAGAGAGTGCCTCGCTGTGATCAAAGACAACCGTAGGACGAATACCACGTCTTAATTTTAAATGTTTCTTGCTGTTGGTGTGTATTCCTTAGTCCCAAGGACGTACGTGATGCTTTATAAAACAATGAGATGGAGCCCGTATTCCGCAGAGCGTGCCGCGGCTGCGCTCGTGCAAAGCTGTCGCGCGTTTGCTCTCAGGCTTAGCCATGTGAAGGGCTCCAGTAAAGGCTTTTGGTTTTAGCGTTGGCCGTGTGGTTGGAAGCTGGATAAATGGGTTTTAGTCACTGCGCGAGCAGCGTTGTGAGAGCATTCTGGCTTTCCACCGGGTAGATGCCTGGGACAAATGTGGTTCTGTTCTCAGTTCAGACATCTTTGGGGCATCTTCCACAGGTCTGCTGCAAGGCGTTCATACTGCCACACCTCTGGGCTGCGGCAGAAAGGAGCTGATGTGGGGATTGGCATCTTGGTCTAAATTGTGAAAGACGCCACAGCTTTAACTTGCTGGCAAGACCTGGATTTCAGACTGTTTGAGCATGGCTCTCGGGGGAAGACTGCGATTCCCACCTGGGCGACTTCCCAAGAGCACTGGAGGGCTGAACTGACAACACAGCACTTTTCCTTCTAGATGAGGTACTTGGGGTAGGTGCCTCCACGTTGAGGCACACTCAAACTGCTCTGAAAAGCCAGTGGGTAATTATGGAAATCCTACATCGCTGTTGTTTCGTAGACTTCAACTGCAAGTTACCTGTGAGCAGTTGAAGTCTAGGAAACAACAGCGATGTAGGATTGCTGTAATTACCCACTGGCTTTTCAGAAGCTCATTCGTACTTGAGTGCTACCACCACTTTGGGACGTCTATCCCAAGTCCTGTAGAAAGTGGCCAAAAGGAGAGCTGGAGGACTGGGCCAAGGAGCGAGGCACGTTACCCGCAGAGCTGGATGCGTACAGGGCTTTCAAATCTGTTCATGAATTGAAAATTTGGCTGAAAAATTGATTTGCATTGAACCAACTATATCTAAAGCTTTTCTTCTTAGTTAATGATTCTTTGTCCTTTAATGTAAGGGTGCTTAGGTCATAAACCCCTACCTTTTCTGCTTGGAACATCCTGTGTGTTGCTCACTTTTGCGTTTGTTTAAGTTTTTAATACTTAAACAATGTCAACTTAAAGTGAACTGTTGAAAAGTTTAGTGAAAAATGTGAAGAAAAACATTACCATTTTATACATTAAATATTTTCAATTAACATAATAATTGAAACTTTTCTTTCACTGAAACAGTTATCCAAGTTTGAACCATAGATAGTTTCTGTTTGTATTTCAAAATACAAAATACATTTTCCACTGTATTTAGTATTGATTTCCTCCCCTTTCCCTGACCTAGCTGAAAGTGTTATGTGCTTATTTTTATTTGGATTTGCAGGTACATGATTAGCTTTCTACAAACTGTGACTCAACTTAATCCAAGGTCAGTTCAGTTTTCAGGCTTGCTGGGGCTCTCAGCAGGCGTTTAAGCCAATTTTCATTGTGACTGACCACTTGGAGAGAGTTGCAAAGCTGGGCATGAAGTTACAGAATACTTCTTCCAAATTTAAGCTTTTCCCACTCAAGTACCTACTAATTTCAATAACATTATATAAGCATTTCTGAGGTGTACAGTGAGTTTTCAGTTGAGAGAGAGGAAGACTCTCCTCAGTGTAGTCACTAACACCCTTTTTTTTTTGGGGTGGGGGCGCGGGGAAGGGGAGTAGTCATCTGGGGAGAGGATGATCACAATGCAGTTTCCAGGTGCTTTCCAAGTTGGCTGTGAGCCCTAGTTTCTGGGTTTCCCACACCCAAACCAACATGTTTTCCATCTCTTATATTGGTTCTGTTTTGTAGAATTAACTATAAATTCATTCAAGAGGGACTGGCTGTCTGACTGCATGGATCAGGCGCTTACCATGGCACATGCAGCAGAACAACCTCTTTTGAATCCTTCCATTCGTTTGAGGAGTCTGGAAAAGAGCTCTGTTCCAGGGTGGAACGTCTGGTCAGTGACGGAGAGGGGAAGGATCTGGTGGAGGAAGGGCATGAGTTAAGCTTTCATGCTAAAACCTCCCCAAATATAGACATGTATTAGCAATGCCTCTTTTCTTTTAATGTGAATAGACAGGTTATCTGTAAAATGTGGAGGAGAAAGAGAGGAGCTGGAGGCAGAGAGGCAAGCAGCTGAGCACAGATGCCTCCTAGCCGCTGCCCTGCGATGGGGCCGTCGCCGAGGTGCAGACCTGGCCCTGCACACAGAGAGCTCTGAGCCGGACTTCGCTCCAGCTTTGAATGCCGTTGGGTACCAGCAGCTCACAAATGCTCTCCATGCAGCCATCTTCGGCTTCTCGTGAAGATCTGTTGTGTTGGCTATGCATGAGCCATGAACTCTCTCTCAGCCCAGGCAGTATGTTTTTACTAAAGAGCATTCATGATAGCCTATTTTCTTTGAAATGCAAGATTTTACCCGATAAAGGAACAAGATCAATTGTAGAAAGGGAAGTCCACATATATACAAGTAAGGAAATTTTTTGTTCCCCAGAAAAATATTCGCTGCAAATATTTTCCCCTGTTTGTTCATCTCTGGAGGCTGTTGCCTCGTGAAACTTGAGGTTTCAGAAACCTCCCAGTAGAATGAGAGTTGGAAAAGAAATTCCCTTTTATTGTATCTTCTTGTTGTAATGGGAAAATGTGTGGTTGCCAGCAGACAATTTCTTGGTGTCATCTGTTCTAATCAAAATGTTCTATCATTGGGCTGCTTTCACAAGGAGTCTCATTTGGCTCTCTTTCTCCTCTTGGAGTAATGACAGCATCCTTTCATTCCCAAATGACACCCAGAAGTCCCCTGCTATTGAGAGTCAGACAGCAGTGTGATGCCTGTGACTTTCACACAATCTGATAAGTATTCATAAGTCTCAGGTTGTTTCTGCTTAGCTGGCGCGTATGAAAAGTGGCCACTTATAGCGGTGAACTGACAAAATGTCTTTGTAACTAGAGTCTCGCAGTCAGTTTTGATGAGGGGGGAAAATAGTGAGTGTTCTTGTCAAATGGTTTAACATGATCTCTACTTCTGGGCACGCCTCGCAAAACAGAAGTCATGTGGTGAAGGGGAAGAGAGCACTTTTGATGTATGTATTATCTAGTCTTCTGCCGTGGCATGAGAAATGCTGCAGCCAGCTTGTCTGTTTACCCAGCTAAAAAGCAAATCAAGGTTACCCATAATTAGAGATGGTTGAAGAAGAGGGTGTTCAGATCTGAGTCTGGATTACAGGCAAGCTACAGTTCGTGTTTGAGGCTGAATGATCTTGTCTGGCTTCAAGGGCACTGAAACTGGAGATGTGCAATTCTCGGGAGTATTTTGGCCTCAAATGGCAGAAATGGATGGTGTGTTGTTTATAACTTCCTCGTGAGGAGAAGAGAAACCTTTGACTCAGAGTTAGCCCCTGGTAGCTCATCTAGGGAATTTCACACTCCTGTCCTCTCTGTGAAGCCATTGTTTAATATTCATTGTCATGATACATGAACTTGGAGGAGACAATGAGGTGCCTGTTACAAAAAAGAGCAGAGAACTGTTGCACCAACCCTGATCTTTTGTTAACTATGGGGAGATCCCATGGAAAAAAAAAACCCCAAAACCCCCAAAACCTAAAAAAAAAAAAAAACCAACAAAAAACAAAACACCAAACCAAAACGTATGTGGGTTAATTGGAACTCTGTTTTCTGCCACTGACTCTATTCTCTGCTGCTGGATGATTTATGTGATTCATGGGAGTGTTTCTGCTCCATTCTTGCCTCCCCAAAGAACTTGGATTTCATCAGTAAGGAGAGCAGATATAAATATCCATTTGTTAGGTGAGTACATCTGATCTCTTCACTAGATTTCCAAAAATCTAATGCTGGGATCATTAATTATGTTTGTGAGTTCCAACATCGCAGTAATAGGACAGAAGATTTGTCATGAACGTGCTGTTTAGGTCTCGAGAGTAAAGGAGATCATCATGAAGACTTCCTGCCTCTCCCTACCCCCCCGCCCCAGCTATTCGAATGATTACATCTTCACGTCTAAATATGTGAGCGTGGTCTTGGAATGCTAAAAGTGGATTCTTTTCAGGTTTATAGATTAAGCTAACAAAGAGGGGTTAACAGTCAAATAGATTTGATGGTATCTATCTAAATGCCTTTTTACATAATTTATACTTTGCTAGCTATAAAAAGATGCTTTGGAAATGATTCAGAAAGTCCTTCAGGAATAGTCCCAATCTCTGCAGCCTTATTAAATGCATACAGGCATGTCTCCCAGTGAGAATCTCAAGCTGTGAAAGTCATTAGAATAATAAATTAAACTTCTATGTATACAGGCATTTTAAACTTCAGGTGAAAATTCCTTATATGCCATGTTCTAATTTTCAACTCAAGGGCTAAAGAAACGAGACTGTGGAACTGATCAGTGATCTTCTACAAAGTTTTACATGCATAATGAGTCACTGGGCTGCGCTGGCTCCTGAAACACGTTGCAGAGCTTGAGATGGTAACGTTTTGAAACGTTCTTTTCCTTTCTTGACTCTTAGCTCTGCAACAGCTAGAATTTAATTAAGGTGAATAGACTATTTAATGGTGGAAACTGCACAGCTAATAATGAAGTGCATGTTGCTATTTTGGATTGGTTCCTGTCATCATTTTCTATTAATATTTTAGTCAATAGTATATTGTAAAATGGACTCTTTGCATACATTCTGTAATCAGGATGACAAATGGAAATCATCAGGTTCTGCAACTGGAGAAACGTCGTTTAGAAGAATAACTCCAAGAATCCAAAAGTCAAGGAGCCAATGGAAACAATTCTTTCATGGAAAAATCTCTGAGACTAGTGCCGGCACGAATCTGCAGTCGACTCTGGATGAAAGGCTAGCTTTCCCTTTTAGTATTGATTTTTTCCAAAAACATCTTGCTCGTGTTAAATTGCTTCATTTGATGAGTGTATTTCCTTAGATGTTTCAAGGTGCTTATCAGCCAGTTTATGAAGTGGGAAGAACCAAAGAACATACTTCATATTCTGTCAAAAACTGGTGCTTCTAGAATCACTAGAATTAGCTACTTGACCTGAAAAATTGCGTCTTTAGCCATGCTGAATTATTTAACGTGTGTCAGAGTACTCACCAATGCCATGCCTGTGAGAGAAAGGGAGGAGTGCAGTGTACATGAGGGAAGACAATTACATGAGGAAAATAGTAGAAGAGTTGGAGAGAGGTTTGCTAGGAGGCTATAATCTTTATTTTCTAGTTAAGAATTTGGTATATACTTTGACTAATTAACATGGAGCGCTCCTTCATAAATTTCACTAAAGTTACTTTGACTTCAGTAGAGAGAAAAAGGTATTTATATTTAGCCAAAGTTGCAATTTCTTCCATTTCCAAAATTTTTATTTTTGTCAGAATGGGAGAATTCAATTCACGAGATTGATCATTGTGGGTTGAAGGACGCTGTCTAAAAGCTAGGGAGTGGAAAAATTAGAATTCCTTGCTTGATTGTGTGGGTTTTTTAAAAAGTCTGGAGGTTATCCTTATGGGAGGATGCTGGATCCCCTGATTAGAAATTTCTTTCTTAGTGGTACCTTAGGCTATGATTGCCAAATAAAGTAGTTTGTCAGAAAGTCTGGCAAACGAAAATTAGGAAGGGATACAACTTTTAACTGAAATCAGATGTGTCTTACTGGCTTCAACAACACCCAGAATGATATCTTCACCATGTGAATGTGGCCTTTCACTATGCTTGTGTTGAGGAACTTAATCAGGAACATTTTCGTTCTCTCTCATAGAAACTGCAGGAACTGCTATAAAAAAAAAANCCATACTTTCCAAATAATAACATTGAATCCAACTCCTGCTTATGCTGCCACAAAATAGTCTGTGGCAGCAGCTGCTGCTCAAACAGCTAAAAACACTGAAGCATCTATTTCAACACAAATAAAAATAGACCTAAAAATGCTTAGTCTGAACCTAATTCAGAAACTAATCCAAAACAAGTGTATTCTGGGAACTGGTTGTATTCAACAACTGGTCATTTTTAACATTTCATCAGGCAATAGTATGAAATAAATATCTACTATAAAGGTACTGATGAACCTTGTCCATCACAGAGCAAAATCCTGAAGTAGATGGAAGAAATGGTAACAAGTGGTAGCATTTCCATTGATTTTGGTGGCCTCTCAACACATTATATGGTGACTATTTGCCCAGATTCCTGTGTTCCTTTTGGCCTCGATGAGCAATAGCAATAATGGCCTTAACTTGCATTTGTTTTGCCTGACATAAATCTTTTAGGATTTATATATGTGGCCTTTTTCATGCCTTCCTCAAGTCTGAATGAAAACCAGCCTCACTGGAACTCCGTTCTTCTTCCCTGAAGTCTTTGGGAAACATCCCTGTTTTAGGATACCTTCCAAGAATAACAGGGACCACTTGCGCATTGACTAATTGCACCATCAGCAATTGAACAAAAAGACATAACATGCTCTCAGCAGATTTCCAAGTTCTGGATGTGTGCAAATCCAGATCCTCAGGCTTCTCAAAGCGTGAGGGGAACACTGTTGCTCCTTCTTCTTTGCTCCTGGGAAGAGGGCTCAACATATTTTTCGAAGAATACTTCTTGAGCTTCCAGTTAAGGATATGCACAGAAGTTTCCCATAATGAATGTGAATGACTGTAACTGTAGTGGCAGAAGAAAAACAGCATCCCATCTTGTACTGCTGTTTGGAGTCTATCATGATCTTCTGACACAGAGACAGGGAGACCATTTTCCTAGACATGCATTCCTTGAAAGATCTGCTGTAGTTATTCTCATCTGAGCCTGCAGAACTGCAAAGATTGCTAGCTCAGACTGCCCTGCCAGTCTGAAACTCCAGTCTGACAATTGCAAAGTCAAGGGATGATGTCCACACTATCAAACTCCATCAACTTGGGCAAAGTGGCAGAAGGAATTAATACTGCTTATTGTTTATATTGTCTGTTTTCACAGAATTTGTTTTGTGTGTGGTTCCCTTGGGGTTTTTTTGGATGTCAGTGTGCAATGTTCGGTTGGTATTATCCCTTACGGAAGGGGAAGGGAAATTCTGGGTCACGTTCACTGTCTCCTTTCCACCCTTTCTGCCAGAGGAGAATTGAGGCCTAGGACACAACGGCTTTCCTATTCGTGCTCCTCTGTGCTTGCTACAGCATGTTGCTTTGGCTGCTGTCTTGGAGTCGAGGGAGGCACACTGAACACTTGACCTCAACCTCTGTCTGCGAGGAATTCAAAACCCAAAGGGAACGTTCTTCTGTCAAGCAACATGCTGAAGCCACGAAAGGAGTGTCCGCCCAGCGTGGCCTCGCATGGCTTCAAAACTCCATTCCACAGCTAATTAGAAGAGCCGCAGGGTGGCCCACGTTGATGCTTGGTCCAAACCTGTGGGCAGTAGTTTACCAGGAGGAAGGTGTCAGAAACACTACAGTGGCTTTGAGGGCTGCGCTCAGATGCTGTGCTAAATCCCTCTCCTCTCTTCAGGTGAAAGTCTTCTCTCCCTGCCTGTCAGCCTCTCTACTTGTGAGAAAGACAGAGAAGAGGAGGAGATTATTGTAAAGCTGTTTAACAGCATGAAATAATATTTTCCCCAAATGACTGGAACCGCTCCTTAAGTGCGAGAGAACCGGCAGGTGGAGGAAGAGCCCCTGCATTCTTTCTGTGTTTCAACAGGAGGACAGAGACAGACTTTTGACAGGTAGTAGGCAAAATTTGATTAATTGACTTATCTATGGGAGATAGAAAGAACTGTAACAGTCAGCAGTCTGCTGGCTTATACCTCCCTAATATAGTTCTTTGCAGAACAGAGCAGTCAAATGATGACCACATTTCCCCCCTGCACATACACACTTTCTAATGAGTTTTTGCTGAGCCTGTAGATCTACTGGGGACATACTCCTGGTTTGATAATTGATATGCAGAGTCTAACCTTCCCTGGGACAAATTTGAAGAGGAAAAAAAAGGTTTACAAGCAGGCTTAGAGTTTTCATCATACGTAGCATCCCTTTTTAATTGTGGACTCTTTATTGCTGCTATTATGGTTGAGAACTCTTGCCATATTTCTGTCCTTTGGCTGCCTTTAGTGCGCCATACATGAATTTTAGAATCCAAGCTTAACATGTGAGTCGCCTGAGAACTTAACTGCTGCTTAATCATGAGATAAATCTAGCTCCTCCTCTCGTGTGACTAACAGATGGATGCATCCACTATGTCAGGTTAAAGGAATAATTAAAAGCTTCATTCGTATGCAATACAAAATGACCAGAAATGACTGCACCCTGCTTTGAGATGTGCTGCAATTTGTACTATTACTTTGGGTTGTTTTGGTTTTCTAAAAATAATAAATGACCCTCCAAATAGTGCTTGGCCAGAGGCATACAAGAAGCAATCCATAGTATATGGATTTGTTCAATGGCATTTAAAGGACCTTGATTAAAATTCAGCCCAGGCTGGAGTGATGAGAAGACTGTTTACTGAGGGCTGTTTGAAGTCGTACGTTGCACTGCAGACAGACCAGAGGGATGCACAGATTGAAACGTTTTACCTTGCCTGTCTGAATCCGGCTGTCAGGAGCCGATGGCACTCGGCGAGAGAGGTATCAACATTCTTGAGCGGTTTGACTGCTGCTGCTTACGAGTTTTAATTTTCATTGTTTTCAAGTCAGCGTCTGCGTGAGCTCAGCATCAGAGATCATGGCAATAACAACAGTCTTGTTGGCTGGATCCGCATTTTTTGTCGACTACTACAGATGCTACGTTTAGATACTTCATTTTAAAGTAGTGCATTTGAAAGTTTGTGCTGTAAAACAGACATCACTTTTATTCCTCTCTTCCTTTAGCCCCATTCAAGCGCATCTCCATGCGTCTCCGAAGAAAGATCAAAGTATTATTCTCTCTTACTTCTTTTTCCCTTTCTGAACTAGAGTACATAAGTACCATAGACACAAAAATAAAAACCAAACCCACCAAGAAAAACCCCAACCCACCAGGCAAGCATTGTGCTCAACCTCCCTGTTGTTTTATATTGATTTTTTTGGTGGTGTTTTTTTCTCCCAAATGGAGAACTTTTTTTTTTTTTTAAATTAAAAATCTGAGTTGAACAAATTATTTAAAAAAATACATTATTTCATTTTATTCTCCTTGGCTCTGGCTTTTGACTAGGTTTCAGGGTAACAACTGTTAAAGGACTTCTCTTGTTCTATTTCTGTATGTATGCTTTGCCACAAGCCGTGTAACCTTGGGGAAGAGAGATGCAGGTGGTACAAAAGGGTTTAAAAAAAAAAAAAAAAGTTTAAAAAGTTTGAAGAGTAAGGTTTCCCTTCCAGAATGGATCCTAAATGGAAGAAATTTAAGTAGGGTACATCCTTCACTGTTAATGCAGGCAAAATTTGCATTATCTTCAAACTACTCTCTGCAGTACTTACTGCATTCTTTGAGTCCACGGAAATGCCCGTTTGGTGTCTAGGTGGCACTGAGTAATGGAAATGATGGGAGTCAGAGTCATACATAAATGCATAAAATAGAATGCAAAGTATCATGCTGTTCAAGGTAAAAGGAAGGAAGAACAAGGAAAAAAAAATCTCGATAATGAAGAAAATAGTTGTAAAGGGCATTGATGAACACTTTGACACACCTGAGTTTGTATTTTATCACCGAGGGTAATTCTGCTGGCCTGCGGTGCCCAGAGCATTGCTGCTTTTGCTCCCACTCACTGCCGTGTGAACCGAGTTTTGCTGTTGTGATCGGCTCAGATGCCTCTGCTGAAAGTTTTCTGGAAGTTTTCCCTTGTGCAGGTTGTCAGATGTTTGGATATTTTGTCAACATCCAGTGTGTCTTATCACGCTCTGGTTTGGCTCATCAGTTTCTGAGTATGCTGAGACAAGTCATGTTTGGTGGGGGTTTTTTGTTGTTATTTGGCATTTGGGTGTTTTTTTTTTTTTGTTGCTGTTGTTTCCTGTCTGAATGGGTTTGTGCACCTAACAGGTGAGTGTGGGAGCAGGGAAGCCACACCAGTGTGGTTATGTGGATGTGCAGTAGATAACTAATTAATTAAGGCATGATAAATCTTTATGTGATACTGATTTCTTCCAGAACCTGCTGGAAGTGTGCTGGGCAGACTAAGGTCTATTATTGAAAAGGGATAGGAGTTGCTTTTAAGAATATGGGCTCTAAGACCTCATTCATCCTGTTTTGTGCATTGCACTGAGGTATAAGCAGATATTTTGAATGAACGTAATCTTGTCCATTATTAATCACTGTTCCTGGATCTAGACTATGGAGAAAATTTTATCTGATGTATCAATATTCCTCTCTCAGCTTCAGGCAGGATCCTTGTTACAGGATAGGCATTTTCAGTAAACTTCTAGCTGTGCGTGTGTTGTGAATAATAGTGATTTACTGAAGTAAATTATGTGGGAAATGGAACACACTGAGATAATTATCTATGAAGTTGGGAAAAATAAGTAAAGCTTGGTCCCAGTTTTGAGCAAAGTCATTGGTATTGGTTTAAAACTCTTAATTGCTGCTTGTAAATGGTTATCGGTAGTTATTACCCATTTAGAAAGAGTAAGACTGCTAACATCTGAAATGGAGGAAAAAGTGGCGAGTAATTGAGCCTTGAGGGACTCCTTGTCACTTAGGGAAGCATAGTTGATGTTCATATTGCAGTTTATGGGTGCCTGCCTGTAATGAATGCACTTATGGTTAATTATTTTTTCTCTAACGTTTGCTGAGCTATAATCAAAACTCATCCAGAAGTATAAATGATCACAAAACGTGAGGGGCTGAGGAGCTAGAAGGGTTCATGATGCTGCTCAGCTAGTGGTGAGCTTCTGAGCTGCAGTCTTGCGAGCTCCGGTTCCTACACAACCGGTTTGAGATACTCCTTTGCTAGGTAATGCAGAAGGCTTCTAGGTGGAGGCTTATTTTTCAGCGACCTATGGGTGTGGGTAGCTAGTTTGGTAACTTCAGTCCAACAACTTGGCACACATGCAAACAGTACTGGCTTAATGTTTTTTAAGGAAGTTGAAGCATCGGACTCAAACAATAGTTTAGAAATTAGTAAAGCAATCAAAAAAGTTACAGAGCTGGGATGGGGGGAGGTAGCAACAGAGTTAAAAGTAAATTTGCTTTTCTGTCCCCAAGGGATGTAAAATTAAATGTCTTATATCCTGTGCATCTGGTAGTTTCTTAGATGTCCTGCCTAACATTTGAAGTATGTGCTGATAAAAAAAATTTCACTGTGTTGCTGGCAGTCTTATAAATTTTAGTGAATTCAGTGGAACGTCAAGTGACTGCAAAGTGATGGCAGAGAACTGCTGGACAAACAGCTGAACAAATGTGTTGTGCAATGTAGAGCAAGAGTTCAAAAATTGATGTTTGCAGTTGGCGGTTGGGGGATCGACAGGGAGTGAGATGCGAAGGAAATCGAGGCAGCTGGTAAACGAGAACAGACTAAGTAGTTCTGGCGAAAACCAGGGCAGCTTCATCCAGTGGTGGTAACTGTGTGTTTAGCTTTCCATGGGTTATGTGACCTAACGTACCCAGGAGCCATTTCCCAAAATGCTGTCGCAGACAGTAAGGAGCACTGTGTCACTTGACAGCTAATTAGGAAGCAGAAAAATCTTCTCCTCCCCTCTGATGCTCCGTCTATTAAGTCCTCAGCTGTACAGCAGAAACACTTCTGAATGGTACAGATTCATGGTACTTTTGCACTGCAGCGTTCATGGGAGTGTCAGCTGCTTGATGCCAATAAGATGAACATGGATGCAGTGTCTTTGGACTCTTACAAAATGTGAATTAGCTTTCTCTAAGGTCTTCATTAGTTCTCGGGCAAGCATGATTTGTAAGGCCTTCGCTCCCACCCTATGTCATAGAAACCTTTTAAAAAAATCTATGCTTCACTTTTAAACATTGTGCTGCCTAAACCTTTTTCTACACAAAAAAAGAATAAAACTGAAAGGTGTTTCCAAAAACTGCATGTCAGATTAGGATCTTTGCATTCTTAATCTTGAGTGCCTCAAGTGCGAAGGCCGGTGGAGATTTACTCTCTCTTCCTTGTCCAGTTTGCCTCATGTTCCAGATCCCTCTGACATGCTTGTTTTGTGGCAACTCTTTCCCCTTGCGTTCCCTCGTTACGAGGTGCCCATCTTTTCCGTGAGAATCAATAGTGATGCGTCTCTAGGTAGATAGCGCAGCAGTACCTTTGGGCAGGTGTCTTTATTCCTTATTGTTATGATTAATCCTTGCTAAATTGAAGACCGTGATGTGTTTTGACCGATCATATGAGTGCACGTTGGGTGCACATCTATGCATAGTTCCCAGCAAAACTCCAGAGCGGGAACTTGCAGGGTAGCTCCTGCTCCCTGTGAGTGGGTTACTGCCTTTCCTTGCTATGGATCAGTCTACCCATAAGTCACGTCAATGGGATTCGAGCTTTGCCGTAATCCATTTGAAATGCAGCATAACTCTGTTTCACAAGAAGAAAGATTAGGTTTTCGAGGGCAATCCGAGTAGAGGACATATACAAGCGTGCTCATCGTGTTCCCCTAGAAGGCTGGTAGTTAATCATGCACACAACATCTGGCCTGCTAGGACACAATCTGCATGTTGGATGCGGCCTGTGATTTCATTTCGTATGGTCTAATGCAACATGACTTGTATCTCCATGCGGGTACTACTAAGGACTAGCTTAGTGTGTGGCTTCCAGTGGTGTTTGGAAATCATGTTTGGCCTGAAGCAAGCAAAAATATTCATATCCCTTTGCTAGACCAATGTATGCTAATCCTGTAAAAATTACCCTATGTTGGAGCAAGTAATTCATCTGGGGACAATATAAGAATTCTTTTAAAGTATATAATTTTGGGCAAAAGGATCCAGTGTCTTCTGCTCTAGTTTCTATTCCTGTATAGATAGATGTTCACTTGTGTCTCAGAGGTCTTGTAAAGTTTATAGAGAACATTGAAGTAGTTGAGGGAAAAGTGATTTGATACTGAAGTTGTGCTTGCTGAGTACGTGATCTGTGATACAAGATAGCTGTTGAATGAAGCTGATCAGTGCGGTGTTTGGCCTCAGTATAAATGAACATCACCTACAGTACCTTAATAAAGATACATTTATTTTTTTTTAAACTACTGTTGTGTAGGAAATAGTAGTAAATGATAAATGTTTGAGCATGCCCCTCTTCTGTGTGTGATTTTTGAAATGTAGTTTTTGATTCTCTTGTAACCCTAACCAGGGTCCTGTATGCTCTCGACGACAAAGCTGATTTCACCGGGAGAGATGGATCAGGTCCTACAGGTTAACAGCGTGGCAGAAGGTTGCTCCTGTGTGTGTGACCTTACTGCCATGACCGTCTTGTAAATTGATCTATAGAGAAGGATTCCTCTTTCTCTACGGGCAGATTTTAAAAATCAATGCGGGTTACGACTTAAATGCTCTCTGGTTCAGCACTTCAAATGAGATGTAGAGTGTGGGGACAGAGACTAACAGAGGGAGGGATAGGTAACAGATTTTAGAAAATGTGATATGGTTCTCAGTGAACCTACTACCAAATGTAAGCTAGATGGAAGTTATGGGGGGAGGAAAAAAGCAGCTCTGACGACGCTTTGTAAAAAGCAACAGCTTTTCACGCTGGTAAGATCTACCAAAGGGAGAATTTGTTCAAGCAGAGTTTGATCTGGCAGGATTTGGGGCAGGTGGTAAAACCCACACCCTTCAGGTGTACTCTTGTCTTGCCCAAAATAATTCACCTGACAATCAGTGTTGGTTTTTATTATGGAGTAACCACGTGCCGTTGCAAGTTACGATAGCATCACCGCAGTGAGCGGCTGTATTGGTGCCATAGTGGGATTCTGGCTCCGTACCAGTGGCTGGAAGGAGGACGTGGTAAGGGCTGCTCCCATCCCAGCCGCTCCGAGCTCTGAGACGGCTATCAAGCTCTTCTTGCTGCTCCCAAGGCCACTTTGAGCGAAGCTTGTGCTCACACGTGTTGTCAGGAGTCTTCAGCACTGTTAGCAAAAAAAAAAAAAAAAAGAAAGGAGGAAGAAAGAAGCAGCCTGTGTCCTCCTTGTTGTGACAGGTCTGGCCGTCAAAGCCTGATCTGTTGCCCAATCAAGGCAGCTGCAAAGTCACTGGGGTTGTTTGGCTGCTTTGCTAACAAAGTGAGTATTGCGAGAGCCTTGCTACGTTGCTCAGGTAAGTAACGTTTCAAACACGCCACCAGTGAGAGCAGGGACAGCAGCCCCACATACTCCATTTAAAAAAAAAAAAGGCATTCCTTTTATTACATTTTCCAGCTGTAGTACGGGAGGTGTGCAGGCAAGGGGGAGGGAATACAGCTCTCTGGGCTGTAGGCAACAGCATATCTGATGCTATACAACGCGTAGTTGCACTTGCTCTCTGCTCCCAGGGCACGAGGAGGGCGACAGGCAGAGCAGGGCTTCCCAGGTGAGGCCCTGCCGATCATTTTGGCCGCGAGAGCGGTGCTGGCATTTCCGCGATGGGCGGCGAGGGCGGGAGGGATGGTGGGCAGTTGTGCAAAGGGGGTGGGTCGGTAAGCGTAAGCCCACGGCGCTGGCTGGCATCGCTGCTCCCCGTGTTTGTAGTAGGATAGAGTTTCTGAAGGATTAGATAACACGCCTGAGCTCCGTGGCGTGCAGTTTTTAAACTGTGTTTACAGTTCAGGAGGTACTGTGAGTAGAGATGATTATGTCCTTTAAGTGCTGTTTTTGTTGTAGCTTCTGTGATAAAAAGAGGCTCTGGTGAAGACTTTTTTTCGCTGGCAGATACATATTCTCTGAGTGGTGGCTGTGCAAACTTTTGGGGGATGGGAGCAACGTACAGAGATACCTCAGCACTTCCCTTTATTAAAGGCACATCATTAAGCCATTTCCTGCACATCTGAGAGGCTGTTGGAAGAGCAAGATGGTATTGAAATGAAATTAAAGAACTGCTTGATTTTGGTTTTTTTTAGAGTATTATTTAATTTAATCTTTTTGGAGTCTTACTGTTTCTGGGGAAAAATAATGTAATGAAGACAGCAGAATTACATTGGCTCTATGGTCTGAGTACCTAGAGGGAGAAATTCCAGTCTCTTCTTTGCTCTCCCCTTCTGAAAATATGAAGTGCGGAAGGCAGTACAAATTGCAATGTTGTTTTACCATGTCAGCTATTAGTGTCATAGAATCATAGAGCGGTTTGGGTTGGACAGGCCCTCAAAGATCATCTAGTCCCAACCCCCTGCCATGGGCAAGGACACCCTCCACTACACCACGTTGCCCAAAGCCCCATCCAGCCTGGCCTTGAACACTTCCAGGGATGGGGCATCCACAGCTTCTCTGGGCAACCTGTTCCAGTGCCTCACCACCCTCACAGGAAAGAATTTCTTTCTAACATCTAATCTAAACCTACCCTCCTTCAGCTTAAACCCATTACCCCTTGTCCTATCGCTACAATCCCTGATAAACAGTCCCTCACCATCTGTCCTGCATGTGGACGGCGCAGGTGCTGGGGGGATGTCAGGACTGGCCCGATGGGTAGGGTGAGGGTCCCAGGGCTGTCCCTGCACCCTGCTTTCTCTGTGGCTGGCCATCACCACCGACTGTGGTGGGGACGGGTGGGTAGGGACATCCCTGATAACCAGCATGCTCCCTGGAGAAAAGCTCTCGGCAGTATGCCCTTCTCTCTCCTCGAGGTAAGAATGACACCTCTGTCTCCGCTCTGTACTGGGAATCATGGAGAGCTCTTCTGGCTATTTTGAGCAGAACAGCTAATATGGTTTTGATGGTAAAGATGAAACAAATAATTCAGATTTTTGGTGATGTTTGGGATTGGAAGATCTTATTCACCACCATGGCATTTCTTTTGGTATGTGAAGAACCCAAAACTCACGGTGAAAAGATGTATTAAAAAATAACTCAGAAGATGCAGACTTAGCCATACAGCTTAGAGTATTGAAAGGAGTCCTTGCATGACCTTTATTTAGCAAGGAGGTGGTCTTGCAGCACTTTACTGCAATAGCTCTTTGCAGCATATTGCTCAATATCATAATGGCTGCAGAAGAGCCAAAACATCATGCTCTTGCTGTCGTCCTTAATATTTTTTTCCAGAGTTCTGAGCCAGCTGCATCTAGCTGGTTCGTTCGTTCTTTTTTTTTTTTTTT
>VXBL01009853.1:77120-88802 GCA_013400195.1 Aramus guarauna
CAGGGGGAAAAAAATAGCAAGCAGTAAGAAGTGATATTGTATACAAGGCTATTACACTTTTGTCTTGGCCTGCTTAATGTCCTTGACACATACCCATTTCACCCAGCGACAGCCAGTATGCAAATTGGCTAAAAGCTCCATTAGGTTGTTCAAGGCTGGGGAAACCCATCTGTCAGTGTCTGTGACACAGCCGGGCTGGAGTCTCACGTGGGAATCTGTCCTTGAGATACCCAGGCAGCTGAGTTTCTTCTAGCCTCTAGTGTTCCCAGAATCAAAGGAAATTGTTGTACTCTTCTTCTTGCTGCAGCTTGTGTTTTTATCATTCCTTTTTCTCCCCTGGTCCCTTCTCAGAAAAGCACAGGCATAGACTGTGAACTAACAGGGAAAAACGTGTTTTACATTTTTTTTTTCAGTTGCTTTTCCAGAAATGAACAATTATGCACATTACTTGTGGAAAAGAAGAACAGTAGTTACTTGTTGTCCTACAAGAAGAACAGCTTTATAACCCTTTTCCGTATTTTCCTGTGTGATCTGCTGATGACAGGCATGAGGTGGGTCGTTAAAAAAGACTTGCTGGGCATCAGCTGCAGTTGATATGTTCACTGTGAGTGGACCAGAAGTGCGTGATAACCTAACAAAATATCAAAGAATGTACCCATAAAAGGCTTTCATTGAGAGGATTTGAATGTGAAGCCTGGGACTGAGAGTTGCCCCTGCAGAGGCAGAGAAGCACGGCTCCTGCACACAGGTTTGGGAGCAGGCTCAAGTCTCTCCTCCGCTTGGCATCCCCAGGGGAAAAGTTCCCATGACAGCAACAGCACTTACTGTACATCCATTGAGAGAAGCCACTTACTTGCTTTTTCTGCTGGATGGAGGTAAGGCTGCAAAGTGGTAATTTCGCTGTTTTTTGCTCTCTTTCTGAAAGCTCCAAGACCCCCATTAAAATGCTTAACCAGCACAGCACGCCAGGATGGATGGTACAGAAGTGGTTGGTAGCCTGTGAGTGCTGTGGTTAGCAATGTTACAGCATTTTGTAACACGAGACAGTGACAGCAAAATAGTTCAGATTTTCATCGCATTAGAGCAAGAAGACTAGGCATATGCCATCGAAAGCGAAGCCTTTCGAAGTGTCTAAGGTCTGTATTGACAGACCTTGCAAACTCTTATTTCCTGCCGGTGTCAAGCAAGAGCCCTGCACGCAGAGTATCTGGCAAAATAGCTAGTGTAACTTCAATGCCCAGTGGTGTTCAGATGCATGAGATAATTATAGCCGCCTCCGTAGCAGATGCTCTGTTCTCCAGTTTGGCACTTTTCTTCTTCAGCGTGCAAATCACTTTCTTTACCTAAGCTGATGGCCATTTTGATGATACAGATATAATTACACCCCACCCCAAAAAAAAAAAAAGTCAGCAATTTGGTTTCTGTGAGAATGCATATATAGCTAAGAGAGTGGGATTTCCCTTTATCATCCTGTTGAGGAAGAAGAAAAGCCCTTTTAAGCAGAGACTGATAACATTAAGAGTTAATGTGTTAGTATAGCCAGGATTAGAATAAACTTTATCTTTCCAGAAATAGAAGTCAGCTATTCAGCAGTTACCCTTCATATCGCTAAGTGCAACTTAGTCAAATCATGATATATTCTGCTTTTTGTGTTCCAAATGCAGTAACGTAATAAGGAGGCTTTTAGATTAGCATGTTATTTTAAATTTCAGACGTTTTTCTCTGTCTTACGCTCCCAATATTCCTTTTTTTCTCTTTGTCTCTTAAGGTAATGTAGACCTTGCTGTAGCAACTAAAAAAAAAAAAAAAAAATCAGGGTAAGAGATGGTATATGCATTTTTCTGTAAGTTAGTCGTGGCTGGATTTACACAACCTTTGCTCTCACAGTTGAGTATATTTTCACACCGCCCCAATTATTTCAGTGCCTGTGTGAGTAGCTCAGGTTTGCCAGGGGGAGCAGAGGGCTTGCAATCTTGCTCGAAGCCATTTCTGCATTTATGTTTTTCTGGCTGTCTGGTCTGACTGCCACATCCTAATGGGAAACAAAACGTAATTAAACATTGGTGAGTTGAACAGCTTGCTTTGAATAGAGGTGGACTCTGCTTCATGTGACAGTGAATCAGCCCTTTTAAAAAAAAAACTGAAAATGATAGGACATAAATATTTGGCCTTGCCTGTGCAGGGAGTACCTGTGCATAGGCAAAGCCGAAGATGAGCTGGGGCTTTCACATGCATTTAAGGAAATGAGATGTCCAAAGCCATTAGGAAGAAAGAATCTGCTTTGTCCTTACAAAATTTTTGGGTTTAATACTGAAGTGTAGTATGGCGAACAAATAGTTCGGAGGACAAGCTTTTCCTGAGACTGGCCCTGTATGCAAGAGGGCTGAGGACATGCCACAAGGAATATCTTCTTTGGCAGAGGAGAAGGGAAGGGCAGAGCCTTTCTCACAGCAGGTCCAGGGCACCAAGGCCACTGCAAAGCATAGGCTGTAACATTTTATAAACAGATGGAGAAAATGGTGGGACCATAAAAAAAAGCTCTGAGACTTGCTAAGTTTTTGTGGCCTATTTACGAATGCCTGAGAAATGGATTTTAATTTTAGTGAATACTCACAAGCCTGTCAGTGGAGCAGCACAGGGGGACACCGTTCTAAAATAGCTCTAGCAGATGCCACAATAATACGAGTTTTCCCTGCATCTCTCATTTATTTCTTGCTGTGTGCAGTTTCTTACTAAATCTGTTCCCTTGATAAATGCAAAGATGTTCCTGCCATTGGATAGAATAGCTAAGTGCAATTGTCACAAACACTAACTAGCTTAACCTTCTCGCTGCATAGCTGCTGCTGCTGTTAAATATTTCCTGGGCTAACAGACATCTTCGAAATGAGTTTTTAGAGGGTTTTCTTTCTATATACACAGACCATGGCTGCTAAACAATGGCAGCTTGAATGGAAGCTGTTTTAATGATAACAACGGTAGTGTCAGTTATTTGGATAAACTGTCGGCTTAGAGAGGGAGACCAGCCATCAGTGGATTGCTGCAGAGGAGCTTAGAAAATAGAGAAAATTAACCTGCTAGCATAAGCAATGCCACCAGATCTTCAGAAAGGATAATTATCCTGCTACCTCACTTCACGTGCAAGTGTTAACAGTGGTACTAGATGTCAAGAGACCTTCTATCCTGCCAACTTTATCTTCCCTAAAGAAAGGTTCTCCTCTCATATCCTTAATTGCTTTAAATTCAAAATATGGCGAGTTGGTACTGATTTATGAGGCATCTCAGTAATCACTTACCAGCCTCGTCACGACTGATATTATTTATTGTAAAATTTATTAATTGATACAAAGTGCCAACCATCCACATCCGTTTCTGAGAGTTTCCACTCCAGCACAGAGTGATGGATGTGAAGAAGGGATCATGTGCAGCAGCAAGGCGGTGGGCTTCAGCTGAGCGATGCTGGGCTGAGATCCTGGTGGTGCTCTGCCTCTCCTTCTTGATGGGGCACTTCTGTCCATCTCTGCCTAGTCCACCTCTGCTTACCAGCCTCACCTACCCTGTGCGAGCGTGTTGGTCTTTGCGTGTTAGTGGTGTCCCTCCTTGGTGATGATGAAAGCATGACCAAGCCCTTGGACCATACGTAACCTTGTGGGAAGGGTGTCCGTCTGTCTCTTAAGGTACACGCGGTGGGAAACAGAGCTGATCTTGCGTGTACCTCCCAGCCGATGCCACCCTGTAGCTAATAAACACATCTAAGGCACACTTAAGCCTTTGGCGGATGAAGTAAATATTGTTAGCTTAGTTTGGAGAAAGCGTTGAGAGTTTTTTATTGGTGGATTTTTGTTTCGTAGGGATTTTTGATTTTGCTTTTCAGGGAAGCTGAGCTCATTTTAAAAATCTGTAAATAGGAGTGATAGGATCACAGGGGGAGTGAAAGTAAGCTAATTTGGGTGTTGGTTTTAGTAAGATCAGCTACTGCTTATGAAGATGAAAGTGGTTTGTCTTGTCCTGATTTCATTAATGAATGTTGTGTATATTTAAAAAAAGCTCTGATAAATAATGAAATATTTCAAGAACAACTTGAAATTTGAAGTCATGAAATTAATCAGAAACAGCCACATAATTTTGTGAGTACTTTTGTTTGCAGTTTTTCAGCACAATGAAGAAAACCCTGGTGCCTGGATTGTTGACAAATAAATAAATAAAAAGCCCTTAAACCTATGTATTGTCTGTGAGCGTTTCTTCCTTAATTTTTAACTTCCTTTTTCTTTATTGTTCTATTTGTAACAAAGCTGGGCCTTATTTTTCTTGCCAGTCGTTTGACGAATGGCTTGAAAGGAATCGATGGCGATGGCCTTGTTTGCTCCTTAGCCGTTGTAACAGAGGGGAGGGGGTTTGTGTGTGTTTGGTTTTAATTCCCTTTTGTTGGCATAAATGGTTCTTACTAAACATCAAGCTCAGTTCACAAACTTGGGATGTTGGGTGAGAACTGGAGGGAACTGCTAAACAAGAGGGCTTTTTTTAAATTTATTTTTTTTAAAAAGATATCTTTAAATTGAGACTCAAGTTTAGACTGTCAGAGAAGTTACTGTGTTCAAGTGAGTAGCTGATAAACACTGTTTCAGCAAGTAGGCTGCGAGCCTACTGTGGAGTTGCCTGCTGCCAGGGCGTCTTCGAGTAAAACGCTGTGGCTAATTTTAAAAGAGCTCAGAACATTTTAGGACCAAAAATAGCCATGTTTGTAATTAGGGATACTAAAATAGAAGCAGTCAGATCCCTGGGGATTTGGAGAAAAAAATCTCTGACTCTCCCTACCTTAGGTTTGCTGAAATTGCTGTGGCTTCAGCACATCCAGGGCTCTCTGCCTTGGGAATTGGTGGCCAAGCCCGAGCCTTGCTTCAGGGAGAAGTTAACCCTTTTCTTCAGCCGCAGGCACGCTGCTGCAGCAAGACGAGCAGATGAGATAGTCGAGCTGAGCTAGAACTGAGCCAGCAAGGTGATGATAAGGTTAGAAGCAGGTTGTCAGAGCATTGTGTAAGTTGAATTGCGTTAGCTGTACACGCTCCTGTTGTATGCTATGGCGTGTGATGCAGCACTGTGACATACGTCTGGGGTTTTGCGTATGGGCAAAGGACTATTCCTGCTTCCCTTAGCAGGACAAGTAAAGGTCCTAATTGAGTTGATAATTTGGCTACGCTTTCTTTTTTTATGTGGACCGTGATGCAACTTGAGCAGATTTAAATCTATCCTTCGTTGTGTTTGAATTAGCAAATTGACTTAAATATGCCTGTTCTTATGGGTGTCCTCTGGACAAGGTTTTGAAAAAGAAGGGCCATGGCTGCTTTGCATGGCTGTTAAGGACTGCATAGCACTACTTAGGAGGAGGAAAGAGGGGGGGGCGGGGGGGGAGTGAGAAATATGACCTGGTGTTTTATCTTCCGAGTCCCGCCATCCACCCTGCAGTCAGCCCGACCTCAGTCGTGCAGGAGGGGGACGGATTTGGCCCACGAAGGAGTTTGTGATACTCCTGGGTGAAACGTAAAATAATGGTTATCAACGAGATGGATCCACTGAAAGGTTTGTGTTATCTATGCAGAAGGGCGCTGGAATAAGTAGGCACCCGGTAACATAGTGGTGCCTAATAAAACAATTTGTCTTTAGTATACACATGAAGTAATTTGATTCAGGCCAGACTGGGTTGTAAAGGAGCATATTTAGAGGTGGTTGTCTTTTTAACTACGCAGAAAGCGAATTATAATGCTAGTAACAGATGACATATCACGAGAAGTTGCTTGTATAAGTGTCCTTTAATTCTAAACTGTTATGGAGATGAAAGTATTCAGACTCCACCTTTAGGAACATATTGTATTTCCCTATTTATGTTTGTTTCCTATCATGTGATGAGGTGCAAGGGAAGGTGTTGCTTGCTAATTTTAGCCTTGCAGACTGTCACTGCAGAAATCCGGCAGTTAACACTTCTGCAGGGTAGTGCTTTAAGGAAAACCAGGCTATACTATGTGTCATCGTACTCAATGACATTGGGCAGGGGGGAGTGTTTCAAAGTATTTTTTTCTTGGTTTGTGCTAATGTTACTAGTTAGCTTCCTGCAGAAGAGTTACCCGAGATCATAAAATGCATTAATGAGAAAAGAAAAAACTGTTTATTTGCTGAATAAATATATGATATGGAAACTGAGAAATGCAATGAATGTGTATGTGTAACTTCATAGTCGTCGCCATGTTTTTCAGTGCTGCATTACTAACCGTATCGATCACCCTGCATATTGACCCTCAACTGTACTTACCCATTTCATCGTCAGAGCCTGAACAACTCCTGTCCTTCCAGATGCTCAGAGGCATCTTTATGCAATTGCATAAGAGGGGAAGAAGAGGTGAGGGAGAGAAAGGCAGGGAGGGTGCCAGGAGGCCACTTGTGGCTGAGAAACCCTCAGTGTACAGCCCACAAAGGAAATTTTAAATTGTGCTCATCCTTACCAGTGGATTGTCAAAGGTCTGCTGGCTTCAGATGTGTTGGGAGCAGGGTGAGGTCTTGAGCGTGGGGAGCCAGGGATGGGGAGAGCCCAGCTCTCTATGGCAGCAGAAAGCTGTGGCAGGGTCCCTCCCAGGAGTGCCATGTTGCTGCATGTATTTCCTCCTCTGCAGCAGTTTCTCATCTGTTGGAGGTGGTAGGATGAGGGAATGGTAATGATAAATGGACCTCAGTGAAATATATAACAACCTGACAACAGGTTATTTCCTTCGTGGAACGACTTTTTGCCCTGAAAGAGCTGCATTAGCCCAGGGTTCAAGAAAGGAAATTTAACGGCAAGCCATTGCAAACAAAATATTAGGCATATGAGGGATAACACAGATATTTAACACCAGTAGAGTTAAAAGTATCTATATATTTTTAGTCTAAGGTTCCCTTTTTCTTGTTTTCCTGTTAGAAGGAATCCTTGAGAATAAATATTTTTGAATATAGTCATTTGTTTTTCAAAGTGTGCTAAAAACATCTTGCACTTTTAATAATCTGACTCTGTATTTTGGCACATGTATCACCATGTCCACGATGTTTCTATTTACTTGCAAAAAGATGCGATAGCAATCCCCCTGACTGGGTAGCTGCCACCTCCTCGTGTTTTTGAGAGTTATCCACGTAAGACATGGGATACAGTATGACAGGGTTTACCATAAAATGTTCTGAATGGTAGGAAGAAGGTGGAAAAAGAACCACTTCAAAATTTTCCTTGTAAAACAAGAATGGGGTGAAAGCTGCACCAATTAAATTATTTTGGTGACAGATTTAAAATAAAAAGTTTTCTTTTTTCTTTAATATCAAATTAAATGCTAAAACTGATTCCCACAAAGATGTTTTTGAGCACTGAAGTCTAAACAGGCCAGATCATGGAAGAGGCCTTCAGTATGTGTTAGATTGATGGTCCACAAGCAGCCTTTGCTTGGGAAGTCCCAAGCGAAAGGTGTACCGGGAATAATTACTCTATGCTTGAATTTCTTATGCCATTTCCCAAACACCTGTTATTCGCAACTCCCAAATGTAGAGCTCTCTGATAGGTGGGCTTTTTGTTTTCCGAAATGTGGTGTTTCTTGTGGAAAGTCTGTTAATTATGTCAAAGGAAGTTAAGGTTGCAGAGTCAAGGAGTCAGAACTTAGGAAGTGTTGGACGACTTCATGAGTCTGTGCAGTCTGAATTTGGATCCTGTGTGAGTAGTCACTACCACATGGTCATTTAAATACTTAATTAAATATGTTCTGCTTCCAACAAGACCTCAGCCTTTGCAGAGGTATTTAGTGATAGATTAGTTCCTTGTGTTGTAAGCAGCTGTATGTGCTCCTGTTGTATGCTATGGCGTGTAGCTGTCCTGAGACACACCTGGGGGACCTGCAGTGTGTCTTCTGATATCTTTCAATATACCGTTGCAGTTTTAAGATGACAGAAGGAGTTATTTCTCAAATTTCCTTGGGCCAAATTCCCCAAAATTGAGGCATAAGTTGTAGTTACTGCTTTAGATCTATTGTGTGTCACATTTTATGTCTGAGATTGAGCCTTGATGCTTTGAGTACCTGGTTTGAGCACACTGCCCATTGGAAGCTGTGCCTTGATATGATGGGGGAGTCAGTCTGCCTTCTCCATTTTAAGAAGGTAGAAAATCTATTTGTTATAACTAGGGGTGCGTTTAATTTAAAATCTTACCAAAATTGAACTTTGATTATCTGATGGCAGCTGGCAGTAGCATTAATTGTGTAACTTCTAGACTTAAGGATCTGCTAGTTTATTTCATGTCAAATGATTGAGAACAAGACTGCCTTTAAAACTGCTTTTTCTTAGTATTTCCTTACACATCTTCAAAGAAGCTGAGGAATAGGATTTTCAGCATTTCTAATTCCTTTAACTGAAGGATATTGCATTAATGTAAATACTACTACTGCTGAAATCTGTGTGGAACTTTGTTGTTTAATAATGACTCGAGCAAATGAACTAAACTTGAGGTCAAAGCATAGCAAAGGAATAAAGTTCAGATGTCTCAGTTTCAGTAAATCCTTTGTGTGCAGTTGAATTTAATTATAGGATGTATCTGCACCTGCAGAAATCACTTAGTAGACATTTGTTCTGTAAGTAAACTTGGAGGGTTTGTAACATACATAATGTGTAAGGTGAAGGAGTTTTGTGTTGAGTAGTTCTTTCTTATAGCATTGGATGTACTGGTATTAGTGTTTTGAGACAGCCCTTTTCTCTAGGTAGTCAGCTCCCCCCACCTTGGTGTTATCTACAGTCTCGGTGAGCGTGCACTCTCTCCTGTCATCCAGCTTGTTGGTGATGGTACCACGTTGCAAGCCTTGCTAAAGTCAAGGTAAATAACATCTACTCCTCTCCCCTGATCTGTAGAGCTGGTTGTCTCAACATGGAAGGCAAGCAAGTTGGCCAAGTGTTATTTGCCCTTGCTCATCCGTGCTGGCTGCTCTCAGTCACCTTGTCCCTCGTGCTTAGACACAGCTCCCACGAGGCTTTTCTCTTTAGTTTTGCCAGGCTGGGGCCAGCCTGCTTGTCCCCTAGATCCTCCCTCTTTTGAAGACAAGTGTAACATTTGCCTCTTTTTCTCTAGTCATCAGAAATATCCTGATGGCCTCCAGTTGCCACAGCCTTTCAGAAATGAGAGTGAGCAGCCTCATGGTGACGTCATCCGGCTCCCTTGCAGTCGCTGTTGAGTAACCTGTAACTGGTTTCGTGGAGTAGCTTCCAACTTAACATTGCTCTTCTGGGGCAGCACTTCTCACTCCAGGCCCTGCTACAAGGCAGAGAGACCCGAGAGGCTGGGCAGCAAACCTTGCCAGTGAAGACAGAGACAAAGAAAGCACCAAGTACCCCCATCCGTTCCGTGTCCTTTTTTCACTAGTCCCCTGCCCTATTCAGCAGTGGGCAAATGTTTTCCTTAGTCTTCCTTTTGCTGCCAGCATGCCCATAAACATCCTTATTGCTCTGGTATTCCTAACCAATTTCTGCCCCAGCTGGTAACGCAGTGTGTTACTGTTACAGTCTGGTTATTGTTTTATTAGAAGTATTGTTAGTTGTCACTCTTCCCTGTTCTGTTTTTTTTAATGTAAGTTATTTTTCATTTTAGACTTGAATTCCTTTTTTTTTCCTCAACATTTTGTGCACATGCGTCTATGACAGTGGTATTAAATGGTATTAAGGCTCTTAGAATATTTATATGTATCTGATTTGAAATATAAACCTTATTGTTACATGCTGACATTCTTCAAGCTTCTATTCTAAAGCTTGATACAACATTTATTAAGGAAATGCATTAAGGAGACTTTCTTTCTTATTTTACTTATCCTGATTTAACATTTGAAATTACTTCAAATACATATTCTTTCCAGAGAAGAACGCAGACTTACAAAATAAATCATGTGTGAATGAAGAATATTAAAAGGTCAAAAAGCCAGAAAGCTAACAGAAGAGATTGGAGGCAACATTACAGTACAGAAGGAAATTTAAGCTCTTGTTTATCAAGAAATATATAATTTGGATGAAAAACATAGTAAATACAGATGAATGTGTTAGAATCTCCTTTTATTTTCTTTTATTTTCTTCCCCCCCCTCTTTCTGGTCTGTTTCAGGAATTTTAACATATGTATCCTGTTAGTTTGAATTCCTATTGCTTGCAACAGGAGTACCTCATTATCCCAATTAGTGTTCCATTGGATTTTACATAGATGGATAACGAAGCAGCTGAGTCCTCACGTTGCAAGGCTCTTCACCTTTGAGCACACAAGTTCAGGTTCTCCATATTGTTATGCACCGTATGGAAAAAGCATATGGCACAAAGCCCAAAATGGTTTGGGCGAAACGTCTTCAGCTGAATCTGTGGATCTGTGCAAGCTACTTGGCTCATCATCTCACAACATTTAGCAGAAAATAATGAGAAAAGAAAGTTGTCACGATGAAATTAAATTTCTGCACTGGCTATGAGCCATTCTAAGCATATCAGATAAAAGAGGGTAGGTTACTTTTACCAAACCGCAAGTTAGTTCTGTATGGATATTTTAATTGAGTCAACATTTCTGAGTGCATGAGTCAAATGACATTTGAAACTTCGGACAAGCACAGAAGCACAATCTGTTGTTGAAGAAATGGGAAGAGACTGAGAACTTATACCCTAGTAAATTTAGACTTTTTTTTTTTTTCTTTTTTTCCTCCTGCTCTGAGAAGTGCTAAAACCCAGAGATGGTGAAAACATTGAAGAAAGAAGTAGGAATTAGAAGGGAAAGGTCTTGCTGAATCATACTAGATTACAGTGTAAGAAATTAGGGTCTTTTGTGTATCTAATCAGCAGGACAAGGACAGGTTATGCACGTTCAGATTCACTGATTTTGCAGCAAAGTGGACTTTCCGAAGTTGTTTTTACTTTTTGAAAAAGTTTGTGATTTTGTTTACATTCTAGTGAAAACAGATGTCAAAATCTCACTAGCTGCTAAGATATAGTTGTCATCTTCCAGTGACTTCAAGTATCATAAAATTTAGGAGGAGACTTTCATCATTCCGTAGTCCTGTAGGCATTCCCAGGACCTCCAGTCATGACAACAAAGTGCGTGCTGGGCAGGAACTGCTGTGACATCTAGTTATACAGGTGGTCGAATGTCCCTGAGGGTGGGCTGATTGGTTGGGTCTTTGCCTCAGTCTGCATTTGGTGTGAATATAGGATGTTTCTTGAGGGTTTAGTCCTCAGGCTTCAATTCGGTCATAGAATCATAGAATCATCTAGGTTGGAAAAGACCTTTAAGATCATCAAGTCCAACTGCTGACCTTAACCTTGCCATCCCACCACTAAACCGTGTCCTCCAGTACCTCATCTATCCTTCTTTTAAATACCTCCAGGGACGGGGACTCAACCACCTCCCTGGGCAGCCCATTCCAGAGCCTGACAACCCTTTCTGTGAAGAAGTTTTTCCTAATGTCTAACCTAAACCTGCCCTGGCGCAACTTTAGACCATTCCCCCATGTCCTATCGCTTGTTACCAGGGAGAAGAGGCCGACCCCAGATTATTTACGTATGATTTCCTAATACAAAGAATAAGAATGGAAACAAAACTATGGAAATATTTTATTTCATAGATTCAAAAAGACAGCAGTGATGGTTTGGTTTAGGTTTCCCCCCCCCCCCCC
>VXBL01009853.1:88821-218983 GCA_013400195.1 Aramus guarauna
GGAGTGATGGTTTGTTTTAGTTCCCCCCCCCCCCCACATTCACAGCATGCTTGAGTAAATTTATCCTCAAAAGCAATATCACTTACAGAAAGTTGAATTTTAAGGAAAAATATAGAAATGGCTGTAAATAAATTGAGCGTAATTCTGAAAATTCCAGAAGTAAAATAAAGAAGTTCTCTAATTTTGCATTAATTATTTAGTTTATTTAGTAATTTTTGTCTCAAGTGGATTCGATTGATGTCTGGAAGAAAATTTAAACGTAAATTATAGTAGATGCTTGTTAAATCAAAGAAAATTGAATAGCATTTCCCATACTACCTCCTATGTTTGACTCATGAAATCTAGAGAAAATGGAGGCTTTCTAAGATACCAGAGTCTGCAGAAACAAAGTGGAGAATGTTTATCTGTGTTCAACTTCCTTAGCATATGAATTTAAGTACTTAGTTGACACTAGCTGAAAAGGGAAGTGCTTAAATCCCAAAATACGTCATTGGTAAATCTTGCCCACCTTCCCAGGTACCTAATGTTTTGTGTGCTTCTGGGATAGCGTGGTGCTCCAGGCTGCCTTTGTCCCAATAACGGCCTGCAACTCATCTCCTCACCAGGTTCCTTTAAGGCTTGCAGGCCCACTCCTTCACTACAGTCTTTACGAGGACCCAAACAGTTCCCTACCTCATGTGTAGTAGTGACTTCATTATAAAACTCACTCTTTCACATAGACAGCTCATTTTAAGGATGTAGAGAAGTACTTAGAATGGGACAGAGCGGTTCCTAACATGGGGTTTCAGGCACGCTGCTTGCGGTGAGCCCCACACGTGGCTACCCCAGCCTCCCTGCCTCCCTCAGCCTTTTGTGGTGCAAGGTTCAGGGCTGTCACAAGCGTGAAGGTGCCCAGCACCGCCTTGGACAACTACCCCCATAGGCTGACACCTAAATCCTAACTGCGATTGTCAGAACCTGTCCCAGCTGTATCAGCTTACTGTCAGAGGGCTTTCTAGCTGCCCTTTAAATGACATTGCAAACATCAGTCTTGTGAGATTGGTTCCTTCCTAGGCGAGGAGTTAGGTATCAACTGTAATGACTTGTATAGGCAATTTTTTTCAAAAGCTGTTCGCTACCATGAACTTGTTAGAGGAGTTGCACTGGAAGTACAAATGTGGTGAGGTTTGTAATGGCTCATATCTTCTGTGGGCATCCTCTGGCCCCTGGCCTGGGAGCAGCACGTTGCTGTAGCCCAAGGGGCCCTGAAGAAAACATGAACTCCGGCTCTTGTGGAATGCCCCAAAATTCTGTCCTGATGGTGTCACGCTGTTATCTTTGGGACAGACCTCTCCCAAACTCTGTGTTCTGCGGATTCCTTTAGCCGCAGGAGGGGAGGCACAGCTCATCTTTATATAGCACTGGGTGGAGGGGGCAGAGGTTCCCTGCACACATCTACAAAAGATTGTTGTGGTAACATGGGGAGATGATGGGGGCCGTTCCTGGGGAGCCTGGTTCCTGCCACCCCTGGTTCCTCCATCCCACCAATGCTTATGTCAACAGTGGCAGACTTCCAGCTTCGTTCTTCCAGAAGAAAGGCAAACGGAGGAAACTTGGATTGGATTTTGAAAAATCTTTTTGGTTGGGCTTTCATTCTGCAAAATGAAAACACATCTGCTTCTGATCTCTGCTTACCAAATTCTCAAGTGGACAGGAAAGAGATGATATTGATCTTTTGTTTTTGTTCTGTGCTTTAAGTTCAGGTTTATGGGATGGGCTTTTATTATACTCAGGTTCTCGCACCAGCGTTGGTGCTGTGGTATGTATGGACTGTGTGCAGAAAAGCAATGTGACGAAGCACGCGCCTCCTACATCTCATTTCCAAGACGCTTTTAGTCTGCCACGTGTAAACAAATACCCAGAGAGTAAATTTAGTTTCTCAGAACCAAAAATGTGTTTGTTTTTGCAAATGTTTGGAAAGTTAGGTATCAGACTTGGGATCTGCATTTTTATTCTTAACCTTCAAATGGACTAACAACTCATTGTTGTAGCCCAAAAATTGGCTACATGGAAATGTAAACAGAAGTAATAATTTGTTATTTTTCCGCCAACTTTTCACCACAAAGTTGTATCACAGGCAGTAATTGGTGTCATATTTTGATCTGTACTCTAAAATATTCTTATTGGGGGAATTGCAATGTTTTATTGTCTAGATTGCCCGGATTTAGTACTTTTAAGATCTAGATTCTGTTCACATTTAGTCTCAGTACATCAATAAAATATGAATGGATTGGGTAATGAAGCAATAACACTAATTTATGTCAAAGAATATAGGTTATTGTTTACGAGTTTGCCAAAGTGCCAAAATACTTTATCTATAGAAAGAATTCTTCTTCTCCCTTGCTGAGAAATAAATAATGTGACAGGAATGGTCTGTCATGGGAGACTCCTGCCATGAAATAAATGGGAGGAGGCAAGGCTGTGAAGGTTATTTTCCGCTCTGGAAAATATTTATTTGGTGACACAGCTCTTATTCCTAGTCTTTGGCTTTTCAGCACTAAGGACTAAATTGTACCCTCCAGTCTGGATGTGAGAAGCCCTAAATTCAGGGAAGCTACCATAGCTTAGTCGAGAGTGACAGGCAGTCTGCAGATAAACAGAAAATCGCTTATGAGGGATGAGTAGTTTTATCTCTGGTGTAGCACCATGTAGGGATGAGAGAAGGCAAAGGGCCAAAGTTGACATCTCTTACATCTTGTTTAGTGACCAGAACCCAGAGGGACAGTGATGGCCAGGGCATTCTCAGTCTGCAAATGATGTTCTTCATCCCTGTGCCGTTCCCTTGTCTTGGACTGGTTTTTGCTGGGGCCTGTTCATCCTCAGGCGAGATGACCATCGGTCTATGCTAATGATATGTGCTCTAATCCACTTTATTATTTAAACATTATCAGACTTCAAAATAAGCTGCTTTCCTCCTGACCAATTTACTTTTGAAGTTTCTTGTTCGTCTAAATGGAGTGATGCATGGATTGATGTATTTCAGTCTGTCTTAGTGGAAATATTGTGATCGGTGAGAAAATTTTCAGGCTTCTAGTGTATGTCACCCTGGCTAATGATTGCTAAACCCTCAGATAGCCAAGAAGAGTGAATTGCTGTTGCGTTTTTGGTTGGTTGGGTTTAATGCAGAAAACTGTATAAAATGAGAGCTGCTTTGCAGGTGCTGCCCAATAAAGGGCTTCCTCCTCTTCCCGTGGATGCTTTGCTTCCTATGTATCTACCTGTAGGCGCTTACAAAATGCTAAAAGCTGAGCAGTTGTGATTTGGAAGAGAAGTATTTTAGGACAGAGCAAATTGAGCCAGATTGTGCCTGAGCTTGTGCTTTATGGAGCTGTAGTGCTTTGTGCTGGGTTCAAGGGAGTTGTAAGCCCCAGGACTATTTAGCCTACTAATTTCAACATCTTTATGTGTGAAACAAAGATCTTAAAGTGTCTTGCTGACCCATCAAATCCCAATTTTAATCTGACTGTTGAATGACTACTGTGCCTACTGGAGGACTAGGGGTTTTTTTGCTTTTATTTTCAAAAGTGTCATTTTTCACAAGTTTGTTTTGGGTTTTTTTTGCTGTGTGAAAGGGTAAGCAAAACACAATGACACCTTTTTCCTATGAACTAAAGATATCATTTGGAATAGAATGAAAAAAAAAAGTTCAATGTATACAAGAAGCATGAGCAAGATAGCACTGTGATTGAATAATTCTAAGTTTGTTTTCAAATAAAATGAATTATTTTAAATGAGAAAGATAATTGATTGACATTTAAGCTTGAAAATTATTCATTCAGTTTAGATACAGGGTAGCAAAATCATTGTATGCAGGAATCATTTTCATCTACAAAAAAATTAGGGATAACTTTAGTTTAAGGTAAATTTTAGTAATATTTTCCACATCTTTAAGTAATATTGCAGTCCTCAATAAGGCCTTTCATCCAGTAATCACAAAGCATTATATAAGCCTGGAAAAAGTAAGGAAGAATCGTTACAGGTTTGTAAACTGATACATAAGGAATCTCATGACTTGCTTGGGGTAGCGCAGCAATGTAGTGTCAGTACAGAGAGCGCAACCCAGCAGCTCTGACTCACCGGTCGTCCTGTATCCAGCAAATCACTTATAAAGGCCTTGGAAGCAATTCAGAGAAATCAAAATCTTCTTGAGGTGTGTTCTGGTTTTCTCGATTGAAAGGACTGTGATAGAACAGACTCTGAAGTGTATTGTCCGTCTTCATCTTCTGAGTTTAGTTGCATTTTCACGTGCCATTCCTTTACAAATGGAAAATGTTGTCAAGTGGTGGGTTGTTGCTTCTACAGAAATAGTCCAGAAAGCTTTGTCACTGTGCAGAGATGTTAGAAAATATGTGCACTATTACATCTGTTTGTTTTCTGCTAGATGTCTAGGGAAAGACTTGACTGTGTAGGAAAACATCTAAGAGGAGCTCTGTCTTCCAGGCCTTTGTTGGCCAGATGGGAGCCAGACTATAGTCATGGCTGGATCCAAGACCAGTGAATGCTCCACAAACTCAGGAAGAAAATTATGACTTCAGCTCCCTTGACTGCAGCCTTTCTAAAATACACGAGGTTTCTGTGTTGCTAGTTTCAACGTTCATCTTTTATTCACTTTTCTGTTCCACCTGGCTATAGATGAGAAATACAGCTTACCTTTTGGTGCTGCTCCCCACTGAGGAAGCCAGCTGAAGGCAGAAGAGTTGCTATGGCTTTTATGTAATTCTTTTTATTATGTTTGCCCTACCTCTCTGTTTTCTCTTTAACTGTGATGATTGTCTTTTGCTTAATATGAGATTTGCTGTTCAGTCAGCTCCAGAATCCCATCAACAGGCCAGTAAGTTGGTGGTATCTTCTCATCATTACTATAATTGGCCAGTAAGAACCCTCCAGCTCTCAAAAATTACTCCTTTGTACAGTAGGGTGTAAAGAGAACAGTGTTTTGCTAGTGTGAGCTGTAAACTGATACTTGCACAATTTATTTGTATTTACTTTGCCTTATTTTATTCTCTCAATCAGGAGCTAAGGGAATTGTGTAGCAATTGGGCTCTAAGTGAGATGAATCTAGCAGCTGGAAAATGCTCCATTCAGAGCAAAATGGATAGTATATGTTCACAGTTGCTTAAATAACGTGTATTTTAATGCAGGACTGTGTGTCATACTTTTTTTTTTTTTTTAATAGAAAATATGCACTGCGATAGGAAAAGTCAACGTATCGGTGTTAATGGGGAATCTTTCCAAGACCTTACTTTCAAGTGGATAAAAGAGTACAAATCTGGGATAGCCAAAGGTGAATACAAACAAATTGGCTAGTCCGTTAGCATAGCTGTCCAGCTGCATCCTAGGCTCTGAGGCCACTCCAAAACCACAAGCCTGACCGCCTCAGAAGCCTGCCAAGGAGCCAGCTGCTGCTAATAAAGCAGACTCTACAACTTGGCATCTGGGGCCTGTGATTCCCATCCAAAAGGAATTGTATGTGAAAAATATTTGAAATTTGTCTTTTTAAGTAGTGTTTTGCTTTGGAAGAAAAATGCTTTAGACTAAACTTGCAACAAGTGAAAAACTATATAAGAGTACTGTGGTTGCCATAGGAAGATAAATACTGTTCTTGTGTAAGGAGGCTGGATGTTGGAGGGAGGAGTGTTGTTCATTTAGTAACCAAGAAGCTTCTGGTTCAGCATTTCTGGGTTATTGAGTAAGACAGACCAAGGTATCTTATTATTCATGCTTAGCTGTGCGCACTTGCATGGGACACTTCGTTTCAGAGAGCTCAACAGTAGGGTTTAACACAAGGCTATGTTCCTTGGACTGGATAGGAATTAAGCACGTTAATTTCTCACTTTTAAATAATGAAAAAGGAGAAATTTCATTCATTTTTCAAAGATGAAAACAAATCCTATTAGCCAGCCATGCTAAATTAATAAGCTGCTCGGAATGATCTACAAACCAGTTCATTCCCCCCACATTCCCCATTGAATAATGAAGCATGAGAATTGAAAAATGAGTTGGTTGCGTTGGTTATTTGAAAAATTAACAGCAAAGCCAGCTCTGAATTCCAGCTCCCTTTTGAAGTAAAACATGTAGATTTTGCCTAATACTTTTTTTCCCTAGTGCTGCAGGTCCTGTGCTTGGCTGTGTTGGCAAAACGTCATCCCCAGATTTCTACAGCTGGTGTCAGGGTGTTTTGAGCCAGTCTGAAAAGCGATGCTCCTCATGGCTCCTGTGGCAGAGAAGTTAAGTGCTTTAACCCCAGACTTGGAGGGGGCCATTGTCAGAACAAGGCCTAAATTTCTTGCCTTCAGGTGCTCACACGGCTCCCCAGGCAATGCCCCTCTTCAGGCATCGTCCAGGATCCTGTAGCAAGTGGTCCGTACCTGGGATAATCATCAGGTTGCCATTCATTTCTTTCACTCCAGTTATTACGTGGAGATTAACGAACCAGAGCCTTTGCTCATTTGGAGGCAAAACGCATGCTTCTGCCATCAGTCATACACTCATCGGCTCAGGAAACAAGAATTCAGAGCTTTCTTCTGACCCGAAGCTTTTAAGTCTGGCAACTGGCCAGAAGATGTCATCAGCCCTAGCACAGGCAATTTTGTAATCTTTCTGCGGACGGTATTCTGAGGTATTGGATATGCATGGAAATTACTGTGGGCTGCAGTGGCTGAGATTTATTAGTGAAGAGGGTTTGGAGTATAGCAGTGCTTGCTGGGCTGAGAAGATCAGCATCCTCCAAAGTGGAGTGTGGCTGCCTCTCTGCCCACCCTTAAAGCATCTCCCAGGATGCTGCTGTGAACCTGGGCATCTGGGTGGGCCTGTTGTCTGAGCAGCTCTTGCTTGAGAGACCACCTATTCCACGGCCTAATTCTCTGGGTATACAAAGAACTCTTTTATTTTTTGGTTTTTTATTATTTTTATAGCTGTGGCCTTAAAATCAGTGTAAATGTAATTCATGTTCACTTCTAGGTCCCTTTTCAGCTGGCCAAGAGGGATAAAATGTCTTAAGCTTAAATTAGAATTAGGCCTCCAGTGCTTTTCTCTGTGTGAGGATAAAGATCTTATAATAGAATGAAAATTGCTCTTTGTATTTCAAAGGTATATTTCCACTTGGTTTTTCTTCTTGCTTATTAGGTTGGTGGGAGAATAGGCCGTTTACTCATTACCCCCTGCTATGACATATATAATAATAACAATTAATAATTAAAATACATAGCACTTTATTGGCTTACAGAAAATTCTGTCCTTGCTTTATGTCATTTACATGCATTCAGTGTGTATGGTAAACTTGGAGGTATGGAGTAAAGCAGTGAGAATGTTACCTTGACCTTTTTTTAACTATTATTTTTTTTTAAATTTTACCTTAACGATGCTCAAAATTTGTAAGATTACCACAGGATATTCCCTGAGCTCTTGGTATAATAAAGCCAAATATACGCTATACACAGTCACATCTACCTCTACCATGGCCCTTGAGCGCCTAGAGATGTTACATACGCTTTCAGCCAGGATGTTTTAAGATGCATGTGTCTGTGTATTTCCTGGCGGTTACCGTTGCCTGTAGTTTTATCCAGCCATGCCACGGCCGTGGCACGGAGCCGATTTCCAGGACGTGGCCATGGCACAGGGGCTCAGTCGAGGCGGTTCGCTATGCTGGTACTTGGGGCTGCTGCTTCAGCTCTCTATTTCTGGGAATGACATTGAAGCTCGGGTGGGTGGATGGGGATTACCCAGTGGTAAAATGTGCGTGCAGAGAAATATGATCTGCACGCATTAAGTGCTTTTGATTGTCAGCAAAAGTATCTACGCAGATACTTAGGGAAGGAAGCTCGTTGCCCTTTCTCTTTCACTGTAGATGAAAGCGAATGTCATTACTTGCTAGCATGGCGGTTGCGCTGTCTATTAAACTGATTTTTCCTTTTAATGAGTCCTACTTGAGTCACATTACAAGCAGGGTAGATTACAGAGTAATTCTGATGACCTGACACTTGATGGTGTGTTCCCGCTCTTGGTTTAAATGGGAGAAACTGGGAAGAAGGAAGGAGAAGGCAGCAGGAAAGGCATCGCTGCACGTGTGGTGCTTTATGCCTTTCGTCAAAGCCTCTGAGCTTTACCTATCACTGATGTTTCCCTTATGGTCTCCAACTTTTTTTGGTTCTTCTAAGTAAAGGGACTTGTTTGAAAGAATTTAGAACTACTAATTTAAAAATGTGCCATCTACTGAGGCTCTGATTTACTGTGTGCTTAATTATAAGCACTAAAGTAGGGCCACTGAAATTAAAGGGGCAGTTGATTAGCATGATCAGAATTACTCACAGACTTAAATATTTTCTCTGTTCAAGGCTTAAATGCAGAACGAGCATATTAGAAGTCACTAAAGTGTCATTGCTAGTGTAATTAAAATTGCAGATGTTTTGCTTTTATTAGTCCATTAGCACATCATGGTTAACTTAGCATTGGCCCAACATTTACCTGCTGTTGTAACCACACATACTGCTAGCCAGAATATGCTGATCAGATACGGGATTTCCCCTCTCTCAGCCGGTGGGTACGTTCCTGGAGCTCTGACTCCATTTCCCCTGTCTGCCCAGCCAGAGGCTCAGCCTGCAGCATCCCCCAATTCCCCAAATTGTCCCCTAGATCTCAACTTTTCTGCACAGGTCACGATGGTGACAGGACATGGCCTCCTCCTTCCAACCACTCCTCTGTTCTCCTGACAAGCACTCTGTGCTATGAGTAAATACACTGGTGGTCAGAGCGTCAGGGGTGGTTGCAGCAGCTTAAATTCCCTGTTGTTGCCCCAGATTGGAGGTGCTTAGGTAATTTTTATAGCATGCACATATCTTCTTTCATAGCATGCATTTACCAGGGAGTTGGGAGAGAGTGTTGTTTTCCCTCTGAGAATGCCTCCCTTTTTAAGTGATATTTCTCAGTTGTTATGTGTGGTTTGTGGTTGTTCAGAAGTGGGTAAGGTTTTGAGAGCAGGAGGTCTTAGCCTGATCATCTTTTCCAAACCCTGTTTCTCTATTGTGCAAGACGTCCATAATGACAGTCTTTTCAAGCTGCTTTGGATTTTTTCCGCCCTCTCAGATTAGCCAACTCTCTGCCACCTGACTGTGCATGTACTGGATGTTTCTCATGTTTAGAAAAGACTAAGCGGGCTCCTGGCATCAGCTTTCGTACCTTTGGCTAGATATTCTTATTTGTGTCTTAGAGTATTCTTAAAGCAGATTGTGTTTAACTTCTTTCTTTAATACCAGCTACTCCTGAGTATCTGTCATTTCAGAGCTTCATTTTGCGATCTAGATAAAATAGGCTCATAATCTAGCTACTTTAATTCCAGGTTAAAATAATAAAGTAAACCAATGCACTTCAGAGCCATGGCTAAACCCAAAATCTCGTCCCCCTTTTGAAAGGCATTGCTGGCTCGGGGTGGGTGCGCGCGCTGTAGGAGGTGGTCAGGGAGAGCAGGACAAGCACGCCCTCAGTGCATAGCTCTGGATTTACCTGGGTAAAGCGCACCAGTCTCCATCCTTTGGTTTTCCTCTAACAGTCTTTTTGTTTTGTTTCGTTTCCAGCAGTCCTATGCACCAGCTCCCCACCCCATGGCTCCTCCCAGCCCCAGCACAAACAGCAGCAACAACAGCAGCAACAACAGCAGCGGAGAGCAGTTGAGTAAAACCAACCTGTACATTCGAGGCCTTCCACCCGGCACCACTGACCAGGACCTTATCAAGCTGTGTCAGCCGTAAGTGCGCTTAAAATACTCCGTGTCTTTGGGTAGGAAAATGTCAATGCTGGCCTTTCAGTTTTCGCTTACGTATGTCCACAAAAAGGCATCGGAAACCTCCTGCGCTTGAAGGTTAACTGCGATTCCTTTAGTTTGAACAGCTAATTAATGCCTGTTGAAAACCTTCTGGTAATGAGTTTTGGGGGTAGAGAGGAGAGGGCCTTCACATTGACTTCTGGTTACTTTAATCTGGTTTCTTTCGTACGTTAAAAGGAGAATTTGCATGGCAAGAAAACCTCCCTAATGAGTGATTTTTATAGTTATAATGATCTGTGAATCGCAACCTGGTGCACAACAAAACATGGGTGTTCCTACCTCAGTCATTTATCACATCTTTTGATTGCTGTGTCACACGTTGCTGGGCTCAAAGATTGAGAAGTATGAAACCCACTGAAGGTGGCCTTGTAGCCATCTAATTAACATCTAATTAACTGCAGTTCCACTGAAAAATGATGCTGTAGAAAGTAGCGCCTTCAACCTCCTTGTTTATCTTGAGTGTCATGTTTGCATATTGTACTGATGAATATCAGTTTTATTGTGTCTTATTCCTGTTGAAACTGCAGAGGCAGCAGAAAGCAGCTCTTTGCTCTTCACGCATCACCAAAAGAACCCTTTCCTAAAATGTTGCACCCTGTTACCCTTCCTCACTCGACTGAATGTAGTGGGTAATGTGAGTAGAAATGAGAACCTGACTGGATTTCCAAAGTCTTGATTATTATTGATTGACATGTGGGAGGGGAACAATCCAGTTTGAGATTCCAACCAGAGGTTGTCTGGGTGGAATTTAGGATAACACATTTTTTTTGTGTTGAAATAAGAACATGGAGAGACTTGAAAAATAAAAATCCACTCTTGTTACGATGCAGAACTGCAGTGCTTTTCCCATAGAATAGTCTATTTCAAAAGAGAAGCGTCTGATATTTTTCATCGCAAATCAGTCTTTCAAATAGGGATCAATAAATAAAGTTTGGTAAAGTAAGGAACAGTCTGGGGCTGATCTACTGACTTGAATCCAAATGTATGTTGTTCAGAATCTTGTAATAGACATAACAATTCAATGGAATGTTACAATTTTATGTCATTCTGCCTTTCCTGTTTTTGACCGAAATTGCTGAAAGACTTGGCTAAGTATGCTTTATGTGGACATGGCTGACCAGGTCGGGAACTAGAGTCTCACTGAAGTGGTATCTGAACTTTAGCAAAATTATGCGAGCTTGAAGCTCTTCCCTGTGATTTTCTCCTAATAAAGCTGCTTCAGGTAGAACTGGCTCGCTGTTCACAGGAGTATAGTGTGTTGGTAATTTTTCATATTTCATGCAAGCTGAATTGCAAGTGTACCTGTCTGACATTTGTACAAACTACATTCATTGACGCTTCCTGCTTGCGACAGTCACAGATAATCCCAGTTCAAGGGCCAGATCCTCAGTAGGTTTAAATTGACTGTAGCCTGCGGACGTTCAAAAAGCTATTTTGCTATACTTCTTCTTGCAGTCTGACCCTTTCCCAATTCAGATAAATGCTTTCAGCCCATCAGGAGTGAAAGAAGTATTCCTAGAGGAGCCTCACGGATTTGGCGCTTAGTGCTGCAGTCGTGGTGTGAGGCTGTGGTGTCAGCAGCGCTGCTTGAATCACAAAGTTCAGAGAGCGCGTCCCTACCCCTTCTCTGCGTATGGGAAGTACACATCAAGTAGCTGAGAGCTTCCTTTCGGCACTGTGGCAAAATTTTTAATGCGCTCCACTAAACTTAATCTGGTCTATGATTAGAGGGCTTTGTCTTGCTATCATGGAGTTCCTGTGTGAACAGATGCTCTTTCAAAAAAATGCTGACATTCATTTTGCTGATTTTCTATCCTTTGGCTGAATGGAAGTGAGGAGAAACCAGATAGTTGTTCTGTCTTTTTTCAGAATATTAAAAGTATTTATCAAAGCAAAAGGGAAAGACAATATAGGGAAACATAAACATCTGAAAATACAAGAGTTTGTCAGGGCAGCATGTAGATTATTTTAAAGTAATATATTGCAAGACATTTTCTGAACCTTTGCAGGTGGTTACATAGTAGAGGTAGACAAAGGTCCAAATCTCTTCTCTTTTCCACTCCCACTCCTCCCCTCCAAGGGAAAAAAAAAAAGCAGTATGAATGCTGCTGTATGAGCAAGACATACATTTGTCTCTTCAGAAATGGTTGTCTTCTGTAGAGCTCCCTCTTAGCTTCCATGGCTGGGGTCTCACCACACGTTAAAGACTTCATGTGAACAGGTATTCACAAAATAGCAGAAGGTCCTGGCTCTTAGGCTTCCTGCGTAGGTGCATTAGCATAGTTTGCTACAAGATGTGAGGTGAAAACCTGAATTCCAATCCATAAATAAAGATTTTTGGCGAGCTGCATTTAAGGGAGGTATTCACCAAAGCTAGTTTATGCCCAGGGCACTGGTTCCCCTAGGCTAGGTGCCAGTGCCTAAAATGAGCCTTTCTGAACCCATTTCCTCTGCTCTAGCATGTGACAAGGCTGCCAGCAGTACAACTGTCACTTGTAATGTCTGACGTCTGGCAGATCTGAGGAATAATGTTCTAAACCCACAATATTTCTCTCTCAGAAGCACAAGGAATGCTGGAAATGCTTATGATTACGTACACTTATTATAGCCCATCCCATTTCCAGGTTTATTCCAGCAAGGAGGCCACCCTCTAAGCGACGTGTAACATTTTTTATTTAATTGTATTTTGTCAGGTGACTTATGGAAGAGAAACCCTTTAATTAGAATTGTTTGATAAAGTATGCACCTTTTTTGGTGAGTCCTGCCTGCTTTTCTGTTTTTCTGCTGTTATGTTTTTGGGTGGTGTGTATTGCACACTAAACAGAAACCAGCAGACTGCAGTACCATTGATGCTTGAAGTGCAGAGTCCATTACACGTGATGTCAGATGTTTCTGACAAATGTTCTGACACTATCAAACCTTTTATCAATTTAAGAGTAACCTTGTCACAGTAATCTGTCAAACTGGTCATATAACTAAAGGAAAACAAGTCATCATAGGCTGAACAGTAGCTGAGTAAATAAAAAAAAAATTGCTACTGGAAGATTTCTTTTTGTGTGGTTCTGATCTTCAGTATTTGGTTTAACATGTGTCCAGCAAAGTTGCATTAAATTCTCTTCTGCAGCAGTGAGCTGTTAGGTTGCACTGTGCCTTTTCGGACCTAATACAATGACTCTGTCAAAGGTTGCATTGAAAAGAAAGAATAAGAATAAGCAAGAATCTGTTGTTCTTTTATGTATGCATCTTCTGGATTTTCATAAACGCTGAGTGAAGGAGCTTCCAAAACCAGACTGTGGCCTCTCTTAACCTTTCTTGAGGTTTTTAAAAAAGAGGCTTTATACCCATCACTGATCATACTGATGATCAGAACTTATTAGTCTAAAATTCTGATTTTTAAAGATTTCATGAGAATAAGAGTAAATATCATATCATTAACATCTATTTCTCTGAGGTGCACAGTCTCTGCTGATGCAGTGGTACACACCATCATATATCTTCTCAGTCAAGATATGCCTTTCACCAAAAGGAAAGATAATCAACTTTAAGATGTAAAATTACAGATTATAGACAGAAAACTGCATGGTGTGTCACTGTACAAGCAAACCAAAAATTATTATCTTTGAAATATTCATAATCTGTCACTCTAATTTTCATGTATGGTGTTATATTTCATCCAGAAGAATGCCAAAGTTCTCTTAAAAACCTACACAGATGGCTTAGCCCCCCTGTTAGTATACCGGACACATCCCATTCTTACTAACTGCATCCTGGTGGAGATAGATTGAAGGAAATCTCATGCACAAATTAAACATTTGAGCTTTATAACTTTGAAACATTTTTCTTTAAGAAAACTCAGTCTGTCTCTCAAGATTTTGGTCTTTCCGTGTGTCTTTTCTTACATGTTTGCACTGAAGAAGAATTAGGCCCAAATTTTTTTTCAAAGATAAATTAAGTTTTGGAGAAGAGAAAGGGAATTTGGGAAAAGAGATATAAATTATCTCTTCCTCCTCCCAAAATTTTTGAAAAGTTGACTAAAAAAAAAAAAAAAGCCTTGTGCATTGAACAATTAAGACATTGGTGTGTGTTCAAAGGATAATCCCTGTCCGTCTTGATTTAGTCATGAATTTTTCATGCCCACTCTGTAGTCTGAAAGAAAGCTACTTCAAACTTCTGGTGTCTGATAGTTTAAGCTTATGTTTTTGTCCTGACTTAGTCCTTTCTCCTTGCATCTATAATGTACCTTCAGAAATCTATTTCCATCTGCTTTGTTCTTACTTGGATTAGTTATCTCATCACCCTTAAAGTTTTGACTTTTTTGTGGTCCAGGGTAAAATTAAAGGACTTAATTAAAACACAAACAGTAAACATATCTAAACCTAAAGAGCAGCAAGTCTGTGTGCTGCTCAGGCTGACTCTTGAGGAAGATGAAACAATCTCCCAGATAAATGGTTTTGCAGGTGTGGGAAATGTCTAATGAATTGTGATTGTCACAAGTGATGCTTTCTCTAAATAGCTTCTATATCCATATTTTGTGCAGATTACTCAAGGTTTTGGGTTTGTTTTGGGGGTGGGGGTTTTTGTTAGTGTTTTGTGGTTGGGGTTTTTTTTGCTTTGTTTTTGTTTTGCCCTTTTTTTTTTTTTTTTTCCTGAAGGTATTCTGATTGTCTCCTTGGCAAGTCATCAAGTGTGAGATTTTAGCCTCTTACTCCATTCTGAATGTCCTTGGTTTTGTCCTGTGGAACATCTGAATAAATATTCAGGCTGCCACTGTTTGGAATCTTCTAAAGGGCTAGCCCTAAGGATAATGTAACTGAGGTTATTAATTGAAAATACACACATTACTTAAATCCTAGATTGTTTTTTAAATGAACTGTGTGTGTTCCTTTTGCCCCCACAGAAAACTGCTGAGTTCATCGAGGTTTCAGAGGGGTTCGTTCAAGGTGCCTTTCAGGAAACGGTCTCTTGCTAATAGCTGCAACAAGTAAAACATTTTCAGTTAGACTGAGCTTTATATCAAATTCATGTTGGCCATTTCTGCCATGTCTTAAGGGAGTAAGAGTTTGGCATTCCTGGTTATTTTTATTTTCCTTTTTCTTTTGTGAAAACATCAAGTAGTCCATATTATATGAGAACTGATGAAATGAAGGTGTGGGAAAAGTAAGGTCCCTTCCTTTATTTTTCTGCATTAAAATGTTAGTTAAAAGTAATTACTGTGAACTATAAATAAAATACAGGTTAACCAAAATAAAATCACCATAGTGAGCTCAACCTAAACAGACCAAAAGAATTCCTGCAGTAAACCAGGCTGGGCAGAGAATGGATTGAGAGCAGGCCTGAGGTGTTGGAGGTGTTGGTTGATGAAAAGCTCAACACAACCCGGCAGTATGTGCTTGCAGCCCAGAAAGCCCAACATGTCCTGGGCTGCATCAAAGGAAGTGTGACCAGCAGGTCAAGGGAGGTGATTCTGCCCCCTCTACTCCGCTCTTGTGAGACCCCACCTGGAGTACTGCATCCAGCTCTGGGGGCCTCACTACAAGACATGGAGCTGTTGGAAAGAGTCCAGAGGAGGGCCACGAAGCTGATCCAGAGGGCTGGAGCACCTCTCCTGTGAGGACAGGCTGAGAGAGTTGGGATTGTTCAGCCTGGAGAAGAGAAGGCTCCGGGGAGATCTAATTGCAGCCTTCCAGTACCTGAAGGGGCCTACAGGACAGATGGTGAGGGACTGTTTATCAGGGATTGTAGCGATAGGACAAGGGGTAATGGGTTTAAGCTGAAGGAGGGTAGGTTTAGATTAGATATTAGGGGAAAAAAATTTCTCTCTGAGTGTGGTGAGGCACTGGAACAGGCTGCCCAGAGAGGTTGTGGATGCCCCCTCCCTGGAAGTGTTCAAGGCCAGATTGGATGGGGCTTTGGGCAACCCGGTCTAGTGGAGGGGCAGGGGGGTTGGAAGTAAATGACCCCCCGCCCCCCTTCATGTTAGGGGTATTGGAACCTTTGAGGTCCCTTCCAACCCAAACCATTCCATGATTCTATGAAATCCTTTGTTCTACAATGAAGTCAGACCAAATTTGTATCCAGTGTATAGTGGTGTTCTTATCCTGGCCCTGGAGAAGATAAACCCCAAACTATGTGAGACTTAAGTAGCAGTAGAGTGTTAGCCTGTGTCTGCTCTTGTATTTTTAAGAAGTAATCTTTGGAAATGTAAAGGAATTTACTTCATTCTGTAACCTTGTGTATGTCAAAGCAAGGTGCACTGTGGCTTCAATAGTAATTCAAAGAGAACCACATAATCTGCGTCTCTCCTGTAATTAATATCAGCTGACACTGTTGCTCTGTGATATAGCAGAGGCTAAAAGGGCATGGAGGTGAGAGCACTCATTCACTGGGATTAGCTCATATAGGAACCATGTGGCATCATACAGAGTAGTTCCTGCTTAAATCTTCGTGGATGTTTTGGTTTGGTGTATCCTGGTAATACGATAACTGTGAATGGCTCTGAAATCTGCTGAAGAGATCAGTCTTTGTGGAAACCAAAGAAATGCCCACACTTGAGGGGAAAGAAAAAACCTCCCAAAACCCCCAGATTTTTTTTTGTTATTCCAAGTAAAATTGGGAAAGCAAAGTCCCAAGAAGGATGTACTGCTGATCCAAAGCAACGAGGAAACTCCACGAATTTGTTCCTCTCATTTGTTAATGTGTGTGTTCAGACCAGATAAAAACACACTGATGGGTTAGCTCGGAGAAATCTGTATTCCCTATTCTTCTCAAGTTTGTTATATCATGGACTTTTCCTACAAGTTTTTCTAAGAGGAGCAGGAAAGGGAAAAGAAATTAATTTCAGGTTAATATTTTTAAGTCAAAATGGCTTTGATCAGGAACCAAATGGTGAACATTAAGGATGGGTAAAGTAGACATAAAAGCAGAGGAACCTAATGCTGTGGAATAATTTGTTAATTTTCGGATTGAAGACATCTTCATAGTGATGGTGCTTATTAATGCTGTTAGAAACACTGTAAGGTTGCTCTCTGAGTCCGAAATGAAAGAAGACAGTAAACTTGTACTTCATCTGGGCAAGATCTTGGTTTCTGAAATCAATTGATTTGCAGTTTTGTACTTGGTTATATAAATATGACATCTTTGCAGTGTGTGTAGATATTAGGATGGATGTGCGCGTTTTTTTTTTTCTTCTTTACCTGATATTGTTGTTAAATTATTTGTATATTCATTCCCCACTAAAATAATCGCCAAATGTCTTCCATTGTTAAAAAGAAACATTAAAGTTGCCGCAGTAGGCAATGAACCAATCCTCTTCTTACCTAGCCTCTTTCATCAGGGAAAACAAAACTCTAGGTCAGCAAATGCCCACAGCACTACAGAGAGCTCCATCTGGGATGTGAACGTTCCCATTGTCAGGAAGAAAGGCAGAAAAATAATCTGCGTAAAGTAATAAATGAGCACCTGCACTCTTCTCTGTTTTGAATGTGCCCGTCTTTTCACTGGAGTGTGACAGAGTGTCAGTGAGAGTTTCTCATCTCCTTTCAAGTTGGATGAACCTGATTTAATGGAAGATAGGGGAGGAGGCAGCGTTCTCAGACACTGCTGCTGAAAACATTTCTTCTGATGAATTTTAATTAAAGTCCTTGGAAAAAAAAAAAAAAGGAGAAAGAAAAAAAACCCCAAAACCCCCCCACAACAAAGCAGAGAGATCTCAAAAGAAATATTGAGTCTTCTGTGTAGCAGTGTGAAGGGCATGACTGTAACAGCCACTTGTTTTGCTTACTGTGCAGGAGAGGTGTTGAGATAGAAAGAGGGCAAACATACACACTGAGCTGCTTCTGACCTGCTCTGAGATGTGCGTGTTTCCAGTCTTTCCTTGTGCTCTTTCTTTCTCCACTTCTCCAGCATATTTTGTGTGTAGCTGGTCAACCATGGCATCACCATCCATCCATGAGGCTATCATCCCCTTACTGGTCTCAGCATTTAAGAATCTGAAAATGCTTATGGCCAAGAACGGTCCAAAGGACAGACAGGCTCTGCACCATGCAGACAAAAATTTATCAGACAAATCCCTGTTTTTGTAGTGGGGGTGTTGCTCTGTGGAAGGGCCTTTGTGACCATGGGACTCTTGACAGTCTGAATTTCCCAGCCCCTCAAGGTGTTCTGTAAAACCCTGATGCTCGGTTTCTGCTTTCCAGTGAGGAGACTGATTGATGTGCTAGTGGTTTGACAAAGGTTCCTTCACTGCTGTCCTTTGAGTCGCTGTATGGTTTTTTTTGGTTTTGTTTTTTTAATGGGAATAGTGGCAATGAAAGTTCTGATTATGTTTGGTTCTTCTGTTTTAAAGCTCATCTATGTCTTTAAGATTTGTCTACATTTTTGGTATTTGTTCTCCTAAATTCTGTGGTGTCAGGTTCAGTGGGTCTTTCTGATCTGTGGTCCTTTGAGAATTGATGGTAGCAGCAGGAGAGCAGAACTGATGGCTGTTACATGTGCAGAGAGCAGAGAAGGAAGTAGGAAGTTCTCTGCCTGGGATGTGATTTAGACTCCTTAGGAGTCACCGACTTTTGGGAGAGGATGGAGACACACTGTTCATGTTCTGACATTTGTGTAGCAGAAATGCTTCTGTAAACTTTCTCTAGAATGTATGACGCAGATAATGTTCTGATCTGTTTGAGAAATACATTGTCCTAAAGCTTTGCTGGAAGGAAACAATACCAGCTATGCTTAATGAACCCCCTCCCCAAACCAGGAATAACCTGGGCACTGCTTCCAGCTAATGGCAAGAACCTTAAAGCACGCCTGTAATTTCTATACAAGGGGAAGTGGCAGGCCAACTTTGGTGGCAAAGCTATTGAATATTATCAGCACGAAAACAAAAATGTCATTGTGTTCAGCTGCCAGACTTTCCCATACCGTTCCAAACAAGCATGGACAAGAGCTCTGTGCTATACAGCGTGCAACGTCCTTCATTCCAAGTATTTGGTAACTTCCCGGAATTATTTGTGTGACAAGTGCTGCTGCTAGATTTATGTTAAAAACTGAAAAGTCTTAATTTTTTTTAAAAGTTGTTCACTGGAGAAGGAATTTCTTAGAATTTTTGCAACTCTGTCAGAGGTTTTACGTCTGCATCATTATAAAACAGAGACAGGAAAGATGGAATGTTTTCAGCCTAATTTTTAAAAGATGTTGATCTGACAGAGATCTGAAAAAGGCTTTGTCTTTCTTTGGACATGTATTTTCTGTGTCCCCATCATGAGCTCTAGGGAGAGTGGAGACCTCTGGACTGTGGTTCTCTTGGAAAGTACCTAGCCACGGCTCTGAGGATATAAAATAATGAAGGTAACAGCAATGTGGAAATATAGGTCCTATTCTGAAATAAGCTCTCTGTCAACAGACACCCAGCCTCATGTAAGCTTCATGGAAGCACAGCAGTCTGTTCAAATAGCAGTTATTGCAGGATCACAGCCATGTTATTGTTTCAGTGTAATACAGGTAATAAGTGCAGCATTTATGGCTATTACTACCTGGTGATCACCAAAAAAACCACCCCCAAAACAGACATGCTTTCCTTACTTCAGCTTCCCAGTTCAGCATTTCCATATACTCCTGGGGTTATAATCCAATTATGAAACTTCAATTATTTTCTGTAATTCACTGATTCAAGAAGAACATTAACTTTTTAGCTTCTTTATAGTAGGGAACTAGTAATTAAAAAGGATAAAATAATTCACAGATTCAGAGAATTTAAGATCCAGAAGAGACCAAGGGATGGCCTACCATTATTTTCTGGTTGATTCAGGTCCTTAAATTTCTCTTATTTGCTCCTGGACTGAATATAGCAATTTATTTTGATGTGAAGAATATGTTCCAGAAAAGTGCCCGCTCTGGATCTAAGCTATGAAAGCAACAGCCAACCTACCACTGTTGCTAACTGTTCCTGTTAACTGCATTTCCCCGGTCAGAATTTCTGACCCACTTCCAAATCAACTTTCTGGTGTTAATTTTTTCCTGTTGGTTCTTGGTGTAATCAGATTAAGGACCTTTCAGAGTCTCCTCTTCTCCCTCTGTCCTCCTCCCAGATGTACTTACGCACGATAATCAAGTCACTTTTCAGACTTTTTTCTTTAATAATCAAAATAGATGGAGCTCTTTAAGTCTCTGATTATAAGACAGGTTTCTCCAGCCTTTGGATAATTTCATCAAGGACTGCAGGGTTCATTTAAATGTTTTAAAAATGATTATTTGAGGCTAGAAATAATTTCCTTTTCATGTTTATGGAGATTTGTTATTAGGTATAGTTTGTGTAGCCATATCTGTTTGTATGTGTCCTTAAGTGGATGAAACGTATCACTGGAACATCTATGTTCCTAAGCAGGAGAAATGATGCTGAAAAGCTGCAGTAGTGTCCTAGCAGGAGTGTGAGGAGGCACGGCATGCACTCTGTGGACATCACAGGATGCTGGTACTGGCACTACGTCAGAAGGAGAAGATTATCTCTCCACCTCTGAGGCTTTGATTACCTATAATTGTAAATCAGGTGTCGGTCCATCCTTGGCTTTGCGTAACAAAAACCCCTAGAATGAGAAAACTGCAGCACCTTTGAAACTTTATTTTAAAAAGTAAGGAATTTGGATCTAAGCCAAACCTAACTTAATTTTGTAGAACTTAATTTCTCTGCTCATCTTTAATGTTTCTTGTCCCTTCTGCTTTACTTAAATCAACACCAGATTTAGGATTGTCAATTAAATGGAGTATGGCTATGAAGTTTTTTAATTATTCTACAATAATTTAGCACAAATATTTCAATATAAAGTTTATTAAGTGCCTTATGAACTGCATAACAAATGAATTCCTATCACATATACAAACATTCAGCCAGTTCAAGGAGCTGAAGCATTTATATAGGGCAATCTTTTGCCTCTCAGAATAAAATGAACTTAATGCAATTGCTTCTAAATGGAAAGGAAAACTAGTGGCTATGGTGGAACAAAATGGTGTATGATCAAGTCACTGGTGGGGTTTAAATCAAAGCAGGGCAGTATACTCATGCCATGATTTTGCACATTGCCTAACATAAAAATTGGACTGAAGACATGATTGATTGCAGGTCTTGCAGATGTGGGAGACAGGCTATAATGATACAGCTATTAAATACTATCAGCACTTTTAGGACTTCTAGTTGTTTCATCTCTATTTTCAGCGATTGGTAAGAAAAACCTGGCTTTGTTAGTTCTTGTTAAGTTCCTGCATTTGTTTGTTGGTTCTTACTATGCTCAGATATAGAGAGACAAGAATTTTTCTTAATCGCAAGACCACATGGCGTGTCCCTGCCGTGCCGTTCCCATGGCACGTTGGGCACATGGGGCTGCTGTTAAGTGAGCGCTAGCAGCTGAATCACCCACTGGTGCTGGGTACGTATAGCCGTACCAGCCAGCATACAAGGCGTTTTGTGGTGAGGAAGAGATGGGTTGGTGGCAAGAAGAGTGGCCAGAATACATTACGACTCTTTGGGTGGTGGTGTCTGTCAGTACAATTTAGCGTGTACTGAGCCAGCTACGTGGAACAGACTGAAATTCCTTGTCCGCCCTTGTTCTTTTTTCATTGCCCCCCCTCCATTTTCTTCCCTAATACAATCCTCCTCTAAAGAGGGATATTTCTGCACAGTAGTCAGGCTCATTGTTTGCTTAGTAGGTGCTGGTTAGCAGTGCAAGGATATTGATGAGAAAGCTTGTGTTAAATCTCCCTTCGGAGGCTGCCCTAGAATTGTTACAACTCACGTACAGGTGGCATTTTAATCTCTCCGCAAAGACTCCTGAAAGGGATTTTTAAAGGACTGTGCCACTAGTTAGTAGCTGTCACCAGTGTGTGAGGCACGCTCTCAGCGGAGAATTTAGCAGCCCTCCGTTGCACCTGGAGTCGAAGTGTCGCCAAGTAAATACATCTCTATCTTTTCAGACTGCCAAGTCACGGCAGCACCGCACGGGACTCGGGATGTTGAGCTTGTGAGAGGGATCTCGGCACTCTCAGCAGATTCCCGGGGCTGGGCGCTTTTTTTTGGCCAGGGGACCTGCTGCGGCAGGCCGTCTGGTGGGGACGTTGAGGCGAGTTCGACATGCGGAGGGCTCGCGGGATTCAGGCCGTGTGCCAGCAGTAAAGTGCTCGTCGCCTCCTAACGAGGTAGCCCTCCAGTCCTGCTATCAGGAGGTCTGCAGCTGGTCTGCTTAATGGTATTTAGTAACAGTATGTGCAGTAAAGCATGCTCTCCTATTACACAGAAATCCACTAATGCTGGCATCAAGAGCGGCGGGTAATTCAATCACACCCGCAAAAATGATATTAACATAACATTAAAGAGCTGTGTAGACTAGCAAAAGACAGGAAATTATGGAGTTCAGGCTTGAAACTTTATCCTTAACTCACCCATATTGTGCCGAGGTATTTGGAAATTTCCATAGAGCGTGTGATTTTATGGAACCTACAGTGGGGTGGATTGTCCTGTTTGTCTGCGGAGGATTTCCTCAGCTAACATCAGCCAGCATTAGTGAGAATTATATAAAGAAATCCTGGCACAATTTACAGAGCATAGCTGGACAACGTGAGCTTTAAATATGAATGTCTTGGCTCGGGCAGTTTACCCACCCCAGCATTTCTGAAGTGCTCCATCAGGCATTTAGCTGCGTTGACTTTTTTCAGACCAAGTTGCAGTTCAGTAGCTAAGCCCCTCTCCCAATTTCAGAACTAATTTTAGGGTAGTTTTTTTTCCTGTTCAACAGTCACTAGAAAGATTTTGTTTTGTTTTAAATTTGCCTTTTGATTTAAAGACACTGCTCCTATTTATTTGAGATAAATTCACTGGAACTAAGCTGAATTATACTAAAACAAAAAAAACACTGTAGACCCATCTTTGGACCTTGCTGATATTTTTCCTCATTTTTAGTCCTACTGAAACTAGTAATGCAGCTCAGTAAGCAAGATTAACTTCATCACATAAAAATCCTTGGTTGGAAATGGAAGAAAAAGTGTTGACTGCCCCATCTTCTTCCTCGGGGCTTCCAGTCCTCTGTTGTACCTCCCTGTACCAGCGGGGACAAAGGGAAGTTCTTGCAAGGACCCCATGGGACAAGGAGGAGGCAAGGAGTCCATTTACCGTCTATCTACAAGATGTTTATAGAGAAGGCTTAAGCTGTTTTGTGAGTACAATCATTTTATTTTACCCATTGGCATAAGAGCCACCAAGAACTAAGGGGAGAATTGCCTGTCACTCCAAGGGTGGGACTTCACTATGACCAAACATGAGATTGCAGATCTCCCAGAGACGGTGAAGCCAGCAGGTACGCTGCTTGTAAAGCAGCTAAAACAGCAAAAGGTGCAGTGCATGGATGTTTTCTCACATCTTCAAGCAGGTTTTGCAGGCTGTGCTGAAATGCATTCTGCCCTTGGATACCCTGATACAGGTGCCCAGGTAAAACCAGCATGAGCTCCAGTCACGTCTGATTTAGAGTTCATTCCCATGTGGCTCTGGGAGAGAGAGAACTACGTCATGGAGGAGATTTAAAAAAACTAATCTAGTGCATTGGAAGTAAAGAGTGACAGAAACCAGAAAGAATTATTTTACTTATAATAGCTCATTTGGAGATATTGTATGGTATTTTCTGGAGATGATGAACTCTAGGTATGGTTAAGCTCTGAGGTTGTTCTGATTTTCCCCTTGTGCGCTTCCTGTGCTAAGGAGCTGGGGAGGAGTGCCACCATGTCTCTGAACAGGATGGTCATTAATGACCATGCATAGAACAGTAGGATAGCTGTATCCTAGGGGAAATCAATTTTCTGCAGAGAGCCGGGCTTGTAAAGAGTAGAAAATTTCCACTGAAGGGGAGGGGGGGAAGGGGAGACAAAATTGGCAGAGCAGGTATTAAAAAATACAAAGACTTCAAAGGTGAGGGAAGACTCAAAAAGCTTTTTGTTCAAGGTAGATTTTATTTTTTTCCCTGTTAAAAATGAACAGGTCTTGAATATGCTAATCTTAGAGATGGGAGAATGGCCTTCTGTAGAAGCTCTGGGATGGGGGTCATGGGGAGTTTGGGGAGAGGACTGCCTGGGGTTTAGACAAACTTTTTTCAAGTACGTTTTTCTTTTAAACGGAGAGCAAACATTCAGAACTGAATCAGTACTGTGCATTTCACTTCCTGAAGGAACATCTATATTGTGGGTGCTTCTGGGTTTTAGAGCCATGCAGTGAAACCTGGGACTAGGTTAAAGCTACAGCTGAGGTAGCTCCAAGCTCTCCTGCAGAACCAGCATGACTGGCGTGGACGGGTCCCGTGTTCCTCACCGCATGCAGGTGTAGTTGGGAATTCAGGCTAGGGTTTCTTCTGCCATTCTCTGCTCTTAGACATTTGCGTCTCTTCTCTGAATCACAGAGTTTCACTGTGGCACTGAGTGTGTGTTTCAACTTTGGGTGGCCCGGCAGCTATGATAGTCCTCCCCCACACTGTAACGGTTTGCTTCCCCTTCTTCTGCTGACTTCCTGCTGCTCCAACCTTGCTGCTCTCTTGCAGACAGGCTGGAGAAAGCTTGTTTTCCCTAGGATGCTGTCATTTTACTCTCATAACAAATTTTGAAAAAAATATTTCACAGGGGAGATAAGGGAACTAAACTGTAACTGGTGCTAAATATCATCATTCAGATAACAGTTCTAATAAGAGTAAATTTGCTTAGACTTTGTAAGTATGTTTGTATGTTTATGTTTATGTATCTTAAAAATGTAAGCAGACATAAATCTTTAAATCTCAAACAAGGGGATGATTCTTTTCTGACTCTGCTCAATATTAAAGGCTAAACCAGAGATAAGATAACATTCCCATAAACATGGAAGCTTGAACAAAGGAGCTGTTGTCCTGAGAATGTGGGAATCAAAAAGAGTCTGAGCTTAGGAAATTGTCTTACAAAATGAAATGTTGCATGTAGAGTATCATATAATGGTTCTCAGAAATTGCAGAACAGGGGAAATCCATAGGTCTTTCTCTTGTTCTCAGTGGTCTCTGGAGCAAGCCCAAAGAAAGCGAAGGAGAGAGGCATCTGGGAAATGAATAGCTGGAGCGGACCTTTTCTTTTGCTTCAGCTTCTCGTGCAAGATGTTGGTCTTTTGAGAACTTCCTTTCTTGAACAGCAGCAAGGGAAAGGGTTTGGAAACTCCTATGGTCTGAGTAAGTGGGAGGAAAGGGTGCGAATGCTGTTGATAAATAAGATGTTTCGGGGATGCGTAAATACATGGTCTGGTACTGCAGGTGCTTGATTTATGAGAGTTGGCCATCGGGTCCATTCAGGACTGTCCAGAGTATGAATTCAGTTGTTCGTAGTTGTAAATATTTGCAGACTATAGCTCTGTTTCTTGTAGAATGTGTCTTTGACTCCGTGAAGAATGACTGTCCTTTTCACACTGGTTTTGTGCTTTTGTTGCTGTTGATGGGATGTTCAAAAAACAGTCTGCTTGCCACTAGAGGTGATCACTGTGTTATTAATTTTTAAACTGAGCACATTTGGCAGATTATATTTTGGCTGCTGGAATATAATTTATCTGTCTAGGTTATACTTGCTGTTTATGTGTATTATAGCAGTAGTAAAGTGAGGGGTGTCAGTTCTGGGGTTTTCATGAATCTTTAAATCCATCTCTCTTTATAAAAAGCGGGGAATAGAACACAGGGTGGATTTGTTCGCTGTTATCTTTTTATTTATTTATTTATTTTCTTCACGAAGTTGTTTTCTGGGACCAAAAACATGCAACTGGCAAGCAGTGCTTTTCTCCTAGCTGAGGATGTTCACTAATATTTGATGAAAATGTTGCCCTTGGTGTTGCCAGCCCTCAGAAGTTTATTGCGAGGTTCACAATATTTGTTCCTTAAACCCATAGATCCTGAGGCATGTGAGAAGATGGGAATCTCAGCTTTCAATTTTTAAAAAAATGTACATTTCTCTCCTTCATGGCTGTAAAGAGAGGCATGAAAATACAACCCGAATCTATCATAAAAGCTTGAAATATATAAGCCAAAATAAAAGGTTATCTCAAAAATATTTATTTCCTAGTTCTTTTTTAATCCCAACAGTTAATTTCATAACTTTTCGGTGTATTAGTGAGCAACGGGAATTGTCAGCACTGTACTCCTCGGCCTGCGCCAGGAAGAATTGTGGGTTTATCCCAGTGAATCACAGTTCTCTCTTTCTCAACGTATGCCCAGTACTTAGAATGAGGTCTCAGTTTTTCCACTGGTTTGAGGATCATATCTTACTTAATTTATTTGAAGGCACCTGAAGCCAGCAATATACAAAAGACTTTTCTTGAGGGCTCCCAAACTACTGAGGCGAATTTGCTTCCAAACTGTGTTACTGATCAGATTTCAAGATGTGCTCCCTGTGTTTTTTCACTGAGTCTTTCGTTCCTGGGGTAAAATTTCTCAGCGGAAACATAAAATATTTAAATTCATGCTCCTTCCTCCAGATCTGCCCATGTATATTTCAGAAAGGATGGGTTACGTAGCACATCTTTCTTCATAGCTCTCCATCCAGGGTTCTGCCTGGCAGGACCAACCAGGTGTTCTTTTAAGGACAGAAGACGCTGAGTATTTATTATAAAGAGTGTATTTATTTAGTGAATCCTATGGCTTATCTAACCCCTTCCTGGTCCATATTGGCCATTTCTGGGTGCTGTGAACCACAGAAGAGCACAGCAATTGCCAACGTTGACTTTTCTTCTGTAGGAGACTCATGGCCAAGGTGCCCAGCGAGAGCAGCTGGCACAGAGCCCGAGTGAGGAGGTTTTAGTTGACTAAGATTTTATTTGTCTTAGGCTCCATGGTTCTCAGAAGTGCTGACTGACAAGCAGAGAGCTACAAGACGTGCTAATTATGCCATATTCTGTGCCCCTTGATGTTATGTTAAAGTGTAACTTTAATGCTCCAAGACTGAAAATAATGAGGCAGCTGCTCCATTGGTGTAAATTGGGGCTGCACCTTGGACCCGGAAGGAGGGCACCATGTTTCTGGAAACCCAAGAGCATGATCCAAAGTGCAGTTTTTAATAAACCCTCCCTCTCCAAAGATACTTACCAGGCTGACACAGTGAGGCTCATGTATTCTATGAACAATAAAGAATGAAGAATTATTTATATAATAGACAAGGGCTCTAAACTAAGTATCTGTTTAAAGCTGTAAATGTGTTTTTGTAACGGGTGACTCTTCATTTAATGCTGTATTTACTTGCAGCTTTTTAAAGCATTTTGAAAACATTAAAAAAATGAACACACGATTCATAAATTATCTATCTGTATTGCATGCTGGGCAGCTTCACCCACTTTGAATGTTATTGTTGACAAAGCTATCAGTTAAGAGAAAATTTTGGAGAATACCTGCTTGGGGACCCTGGCCTGGGAGTTGTGGTGAGTTACCAGCAAGAAGAGATTTGTCCTTTGAAAGCTATTTACTGTCGTAGTTACAGGCCTTGCATTGAGGAAAGCAAAGCACTTGCTGACTGGAAACGTGCTCTCGCGTGTCCTGTGTAAGTCTGTTTACTGTATCGGGGCTGTAGGGACAACTTTCCACACTGAAAAAGCACATTAAAGCATTTTTGTAGGCTCATAAATTAACCTTGAGAAACATGGATTGTCCTGTTTAAGTTCAACCGGGCTTCTTACATGCCTGAAGTTGTACATGTGCATGAGTATTTAAAAATATCGTGGACAAGTAGCTTATCGAATCCATTTCCACACCCTCTCCTGAGGCTGTCTTTATGTTACAGAGTGGCTCAAATAAATTGACTAAAAAAATCTTTGCTTTTAAAAATATACTTGGTGGAGTAGTTAAATAAAATTCAAAGAAACTCAAAACTGGAGATATTCTGTCCCGCTCCTGGGAAAGCAGCGTGAACTTTTATCCGTGCAATTATAAAAATATAAATCCATGCTCTTGTTGTTTCTCCTTGAAAATTTTAAGCAGAGAAAAATGTGTTCCTCTGCACCACTTTTGTCAAAGTTCAGCCTTTGGAAAATGGATACAACTGTAACATTCCAGCCCTGGAAATAAAAGGATTAAAATAAATATTGAAGAAAAAGAAGCAATTCTGTGATGCAGTTTCTAAAATACGTATTTTGCAATGTAAAAATCCTAAGAAACAGTTCCTCTCAAAACTACTTTGTTTCCAAAGACATCCCAAGTACCTGGATTTTTCTAATTTGTAAATAATGAAACGGGAGCTCTGTGAATTCAAGAAGTCCCGCTCACACATTTGATTCAAATGGCCTCTGTGTGAACTCTATAAAATGCTTTAGCTTTAAATTATCAGTTTGAGTTCACGGTCCCTGGTGGTAGCTGGAGTTCTTGCTTTTTTCTTTAATTCCTTTTCTTTTTAATTCCTTTTCTTTTCTTGGCTCTTATAGGAGAAGAACCATCTGATTGAGACATATATGTGTGTGTATATATATATTTTACAATATGTTGCAGTCATTGAATTCTTGTAAGAGTAAATTGTTTTAGTGAAAAGTCAGAAAATCTGCACAAACCGAACGCTCAGAGTTCCATTGAATAATGAGGCTATTGTTAAATGATTGAATACTTTAGAGATTAATATCATGGTATCCTGGCATGCTGGTTCATACCAACTGTAATTTAACAATGAATCCCCCGTAAGTAAGCGAGACTGTGAATGAGAAATCAGATACAAGACAGCGCAGCATGCAAGAACATACAAAGTAAATAAATTCTACACACAGGAATGATATGTTGGGGGGGTTATAGCCACAATATCTGAGATAATTGAATTGGTGGATAGAAGAGATTCTTCAAGTTTGAAGATCTGCTTAATTTTTACTTCCAGCGCTGATAAGCAGTGTCTTTATAGTAGAAAAGATGAATTTGGGATTTTTTTTTTTTATCTCCCCCTCTGAAAAGTAGAGTTTGCCTGGCAGTATCATTTGTGATGACCTACAGTAAACCACATCTCATTCTGCTAAGGATTTCAGATCCCTAAGCTGTCTTCCCAGTAATGTATCCTATCATTATACAGAAAATTTAGTGGCACTGCTGAGTGTCTGCAAACAAAAGTTGCCTTTTTTTTTTTTTTTAAGACATCTGAATTCTTGCAAATATGGAATAATTAGTAGTTGAAGATTTAATGATGGCCCAGAAGAAGGACTGAAGTGTTCTGCATGAAATCATAGTTATTAATTTGTGTGTGAATTTTGTTTTCCATACTTAATTTAGCAACTGTAGAATATTTTGCTAATTAATTATTAACACTGGTTATTTGTCATGGCAGAACTGTGAGGGAAGAACATAGCTTTCTATCAAAGCAAAAATATAAATGTCAGAATTTTAATTTAAATATGATATACAATAATGTAATCATGTTTTAAATAGTCTTAAATAGCTTCAATATTCAAAGATACAGATATGAGTATGATATATAGCACTAATTCAGAATAAACAGAGATTAGAATAAAAACTGCAGCCAAGAGCAAAATGTCTTACATGCAACAAACTGGGGAAAAAACACTGTAAAATGTCAGGCTTTTATGGGGAGTGCCACTTTAGTAAGTGGCATTTTATTCTGTCTTGGGTATCAAGAGTGTGACAAATCTTTAGCCTTATTATAAGCACTGTGAATAGGATTTGAGCTTGTACCTACTGAAGGCAATGAAAAAACTGCCTTTGATTTCTGTAAGTGTTGGATCAAGTCATTTAATTTCAATTACATGCAGGCAAAAAAGTCTTTTTTATTTTGGCAAGGAAGGGAGCAAGGTTATGGGAACTTACCTTTGAACTGCTAAAGTGATATACTTCTTACTGGTCTGAAAGTTCAAGTTCTATTTCCAGAAATTTAGTATCTGTTTAAATTTCATTTACTTTAACTTCTGTTTTACCTTGTTTAATTTCCTAAGTACTGAAACCAATTACAATTAGTCTCCAGAGCATGCACTCTTTCATATGGGACTATTTTTCCAGAGGTGAACGTACCTGTAATGTTTAAGCATATGAATGTAGATTAGTTTGAATAGGAGATACAACTCTCTCTTGGTAAATATCTCAGTTGTCTTATAAATACGTTTCTAACTTGAATGTGAGATGACTCTCTTATTTTAGTGAAAATGAAGGTTAGATGCATTCCTGTGCTTTAATAGCAGTAGATTTTAGGGACACTGGAAAGGAAAGCTAGCATTTTAACAGCAGAGAGGTTTTTTGGTGGTAGGTGTTTCTACACACATTTTAAGAGGTTTATTTACAGTAAATGCCCTAGGTTGTTGAAATTTTACAAGAAGCGAACTTCACTAAAACTACCGAGTTTTCCATATTCTCCCATAAAAGAGCACCAAATGATCTAATACAGCTGCTCCAGGACTGTATTAGAGCCCCATGATTTGAGCTAAATGGTTCTTGCATCTTCTCCTGAAAAGCAGGATTTCTGAATATGATCTGTAAATGCAGTGTAAAGTAAGTGGCGTGATCCGTAATCTGAAATAGCCTTTTGGGTTCTTTCCTCCTAACATGGAGCTGTTATTCAAGAGAACGGTATGATCTCGGGTTTCATTTGTCTAAAGCAGTAATAGTGTTCATAGACATGTGCATATAGTTATTTTATGGGTATTTGGAGCTTTTTTTTCTCTCATACTTCTAAAACCTATATTTTCAGTGGACATGGGGTGATGGTGAATAATAGGCCCATGTATGAGGCAAATTACTACACCTTCAGTAATAAATGTCTGTACCAGAAGATACTATGGAATATGCATACATTCTTTCAGTGGTTCATCAGCTTACATTCTCTTGAAAATTCACTTCTTATAGATGCTACAATATTCATTACTGTGTCTGCTTAAAACTGGGCTCCTGACTGTGTTGTTAAGAACAGAAATACATGGCCTGAGTTTCCAAATTGCTGAGCAATACCTGCCCTTACAGAACTCAGTACTAATGACTTAGGAGCCCTTCTGAAAGTCCAGGGCTGTTTTAGACGTACAACCAAAGGATTTAAGAGGGCCCCCCTCCCCTATTCTGTGGTGGTTTTGAAACTCTTGGACAAGTTGTTACTCTAAATTGCTGTACTAACTTGTATTATATTTAGTGAAGGAATGATTATTGTAAACTTGACAGCCTGACTGAACTAAGTGGAGAAGACAGAGTAGCTGAATGTTAAATTCTTACAGAAGTACGGTCGTCTTAATCCAGTACACCGCAGGCTCCCTGCAACTACCTCCCTCTGTTCCCCAAGCCATGCGCTGGTCTGTGAAAATAAAAGGTGCTCCGAATGGCATGAATTTTGTTGTCGTGTTTTTATGTGAATAAAAGTGTTTAGTCTTAACTTTTCCTTTTTAAAATTAAAAATAATATACAGAGAAGCAACAACAAAGCAGCTCAATTTTTATTAATGGATAGAATATTAATGTGTTGTATTTTTGAGGAAAAATACAAGCATTGAAAATGTCATGCAGTAGATGAAATGCCCAGAAATGATCATGCAAATCAGAACTAACTTTCTGAGTGAATGTCCCTTTTGTGTGTATTTGGATGTCTTAGGTTCATGTGGCAGTGTATTATAGGAATAACAGCTCTCTGAGAAACCCAGCAGCAGTTCCTTCTGTACTTTAGGCTTTTATAATGTGGGGTGGTTTTTTTCTGACTGAAATCCATGATTTTCGTAATAGAGTTTGCTTTAAACAAAATAAACCAAGTTATGCTATTTATATATTAATTCTGAAGAATGAAAGAGCTTCAGAGTTGCTTATCTAAATCCAATTACTGCTGGTCAAATTCATCCCAGTACAAAAGTTCCAGAGATAAAAGCATATATTACCTAAATGCCCAGAAATGCAGACTGTTTTCAGTTGGGTGAATTGCGCTCTGAGCAATGCATGAGGCCTTGAGTGAACCCTAACGCCAGGGGTATAATTATTCAGCTCTCAACTTGGAAATTACATGGTATCTCCATTGGTTTAACTAAGCAAGGAAGAATTCTGTACACCAGTTACTTGGGTTTAAATCCCAAGTTTCACGTTTATTTAAAATATACAAGCAGTAACCGGAATTGGGCAAAAGCCGTGTTTTGTAGATGTCTGTGCACCTACCACCTTGTAGACGAGGACGGCAACCTGCACGTAGCACCGAGTCGGGTGAGCAGCGAGAGACTTGGCCTGTCCGGTCCGACGGCTGTTTTGCATTTCAGGACTAGTCGTGGCCAGCCTGATGGCTGGCTTGAAGGACAAAATAAGACTTATCTGTCCCAGAGGCTTTTGTTTTCAGTAATGCCAGGGAAAACCTGAAAAGTTTGAGTGGCCCCAATCAGACTGTTCTGCCAGGAAATCCCTCCTTTGACCTGGAGGCTCTTGGTCATGGCCGTGCCTCAGCAGACTTCCCACCTTGACATGTCACCTGCCATCAGCGGGGTGTGTGATGCCTGGTTCCTCTGCATTGAGCTAGTCCCTGGATGAATCTCACTTGCCCCCTCATCCTGGTTGCCCACTCGCCTTCCCCCACACCCCCGGCTTCCCTCAGGCAGAGGCCGAAATTGCTTCAATCCTTCGTGTGCCATTGAGACACGAATTCCCATCGTTTTGGGATCGGCGTGGGCTGTGGGAAGGGTTCCTGTATCTTGCAAGTGGTATCGCTTGCAGCTGAAGTGCTTCCTTCAGGAACTATCTCCATTTTAACAGCAGTTATCAAATAACGACCGGGTCGAGCTTTGTCTGCAGTGTAAGTGCTGATCGACCGCCTGCCTGCAAGCTCTTGAAAATGATCTGTTGATACTTTGCAACTTTGATGTAAGTTTATCCTGCATCGCTTGCATCTTTCCTGAGTCTGCTGAGTAGCCAGAAAATGTGGGGTGCAGTGGGATGGGGCTCTGGGGGGTGTTTTTTTGACATAGCTCTGTAGCCAGGACTGAGCAGGGAGATTGTTCTCTCTGGGCTCTTCCCTCAGTCCTACCCTCCGTGAGACACGGTGCGCGTTACCGTTGTTTGTAAGTGAAGTGTTTTTAAGTGACCTTGGTAATCTTAATAGTGGATATCGGATGACATGAACAGTTTCACCCCAAACTGATACATACTAGAGAAGGTAAAAATGTTTGTGTTTGTAAGAAGCTATTTCCGCCCTCGAATTAATGTTCTCTTGGAATGCAGAAAGGCTGGGCTGGGTCAGGCAGGAATTTTTCAGCAGCTGTGGAGGTGCCTGATGTTAAAACAGGGACAACATGCGATGACATTACTCTGGTGTGCTCTCCCAGTTTCTGGCAGTACGTGACTTCCAGGGCCACAAATGTGTCTTTGCTTTTAATTTTGTGGCAGATTTTCCTTCCTAGAAGCCACCTGATAGCTTTTTGTAGAGATGCTCTCTGTGGACCATCAGTACGGGTTGTGGCAGTGAGTTCTACAAGTAACTCTCCGTTCTGGGAAAGTACCCCCTTCTGCAGTTTTTAAACCTTATAATTTTCTTGCAAATTCTTATGGATTATGAGAAACGATGAAGACAGCTAGTCACCATCTCACTGTACAGGTCCTTCTTTAATGAGCTGAAGCCCTAGTCTGTGTAGTTGCTCCTGTCATGGAAGCTCTTTCAAATATCTGACCACCTGGTTTTAAATGAAAATTACTACATGGAAAAGCATTAAAAATATAATTGAATATAAGGGAATAAGAGGATTTTTTTTTTTTTTAAAAGCACGTAAACAATTTTATTTGTGCTTATGCATTTAGGTAACACTTCAGAAAGAACATAATGAAAACCAACACATTGTATGTCTGGAAATCTTTTGAAAAGTGATTTCAGTTCAGATGTTCAGTAGACGTATTCTTGAGGTAGCCAACTCACAGATTCATTACATCTATTCTCCTGGATACTGTGATGCAGTAGGTTATCCTTAATGATACTGCCGTTATGTTGAAGAGTTGGTAATAAGGCATTGAGATGAACTCAATTCCACAATTATCTTTTTTTCTGACATGAATTTTTTATTCAAAATCTTTGAAAGAATAGCTTCATGCACCGTAACTCAGGAGAAAATTAAACAGTGCTCATGTTTTCTCACAACAGGCAAACCATGCCTGGTATTTTTTTACATTAATGATATCAGTAGTTTGTAGAAGAGAGGTGTGCAGTCTGTGAATTTTACAGTAGTTTCCATTTAAATATAAGAAAACAAGAGGCCAGCTCTTGTGATGCCCTTTATCCTTATTTCTGTGGGCATTCCCTTTGAAGAATACAGTTTTGGTACTTCTGTGTGAATCAAATCACAACTAAAGGTCACATAAACAGAAAGCCAAAGAAGTCTGGAGAGGAGACATAACTTAATACCACTCTCCACACATGCAAGCAAGAAATATGACTACATTGGCAGGAACAAAATACCTTCCTGATTTCATGCAGCACACAAACTAACATTCTTCATCAGAACTGATGTTCTGATTACTGTAAAATAATTACTCGAAATATTTAGGAAAACAGTGTCCAAATTAATTCCAATTACTTTCTTGTGGTAGCGCTCAAGGTTTATAGTGGTAGATTAAATCGCGTGCACATGGGTAATTGCCTATAACAGTGTGTGTTATTATGGTGCCTCTTACCGCTCTGATGTCTGTTTTTGCAAACGTGAAGCTGTGCACGTAACTTTACGTGCAGGAGGAAACCTCCTCTGAACTGAACAGAATTACTTCTGTGAGTAAAATCTCTAGTGTAACTAAGTGTTTGCAGGATCACAGTATGTAGCAAATAACTCTGGGAAATCTGTAATAAAAGCAGTGGAACCACAAATGCCTGTCTCCGCTGGCAAGAAATGTTAACTTTTAGCTCTCACATGACTTGGATGAAACAACATATCAATTCATTAGGAGTGGCTGGACTGAAATGGAGGCTGGGTGTTAGTTTTTGTTGGCGGAAGTTTAGGTAGGGGTTGTGTTTTATTTGAGGTTGTTGTGGGTTAGCCGCTGATTTTTGTTGGATTCTTTTTCCATATATCTGTCAGAGGCCCTTTACTGTACAAGATAGGCATGTTTTTGCATGTTTTTCATGTATTTGATTTTAAATCTAAATAAATCAAATAAACGAAGATGCACCGCACAGGCCAAATTTCCTGCTGAGTGAGTTGGCCCACTGAACAACCATAAATCACACTGGCAAAGAATTTGGCTTTGCCTTCTTAAGATATGTGCTCTGATGTCTTGGAGGCCAAAGTCAACTTCAGGTATTACCATGAAGAATTATAAAATTAAGTGGAACATAAGAGAGTATAAAGGCCCTAATTCTGGAACCACCTGAGGTTAGAAAAGCATGTGATCTCATGGTTGACATTGAATCTGTTATGTATGTGTTTGGAGTGGAGCCAGCTATGGCAAAGTAGACCCACGACTGCCTGCCCACGTACCCATCATGGTGGAGTGCACAATGGGTTACGCCTGCCTTCACAGCACAAAATCCTGCCTGTCTACAGAGCCAGTAAAAAAAGGGGGTGTGTGGAGGAGGAGAAGGCTTGTACAATTTTTGTTGTTGTTGTTCCAAAAAGATGGCTGAATTGGGGCTCAACTTAAATTGCACAAGATGTTAATGCCTTTAGGTCAGCATGCCCTCTTCCTGACTGGTTTCAGTCTGAAATAAAACAAAGCAAAGTATGTTTTTCCTCCCCAAAATGAAAGTCAAATGGAAACAAATGCTTTTGTGGGTTCTTAGGGGAAGGAAAAGCAGTGAAATGGAAAGTCTCGCTTTGCATCAGTCACGAAAACAGAGTAAAGAGAGATGGAGAGACAGTGGCCTTCATCTAAAGCTGAGTGGTTACATGTCACAGTGTGGAAACTTCAGCTCAGAACTTCGTCAGGCACAAAAGTGCGCTCCTCCTTCATGAGATATTGTAAATGTTTGCTGGATCCCAGACTGAAACCCAAAGGTCCCTTTTCCCCTGTGAGTGATAGTACCCTTCCCTCTTTGGCTCCTTGTCTTTTCTTTAGGTCTTTTATTTTTTTTTTTTTTTTTTTTCCTCTGGTTTAGCAGCTATGTTTGCAGACTGGTAGGACAGAGAAGAGCGTGGCTTTGGATATGTAGTACAGTGCTCTAGCTGCCCTTAGAGTCCTTTTCTGTATAGTAGGAGACATGGGTTTCCCCCTGAGGCAGAGAGAATTGCAGCATGAGGATCTACCACTTCCTGGTCACTGGCACCAGATGTATATTGCTGTTAATAAAGATTAAGCAAATTAAAATTGATCTGCCATATATTTCAGTGGTTTATAATTGCTGAACTCGTGGTTATTTTCCATGGGTGGTGTTTTGCCATTAGAAGATACAATTTTATTATAATCTTTTATAGTAATATGTCCTTCTTTGATGGTGAAAGGTGTGTTCCATGGAAAAGTCTTCCAAATGAAAGCCCGATCTGTCAGTACCAGAAATGCTTTTTTTAAAAAAAAAAATAAAAAAAATCTGTGAAAGGACATTTTAAAGGAAGTTATCTTCAGTGAAGCAGAGACTAAGATATATCAGTGACTTGAGAAATAAAATTATTTTCCATATTCTCCTGAAGTCTTATATTCAGCCATAAATGGCCATCATCTGTGAGCTTTTACCAGGGTTTTGTAATACTTACTATTAAGTCTGCATTTTTAGCCTTAACCTCTGTGAGACAATAGATACCTATTTTATGGTCTAGCTGTTTAACGCAACAAGTCGTAGCTGCCCGAATTCACTCTTCATCATGCAAAGTATCAAGTTGCGTTGCAGTGCTGCGCTATCTATGGAGGCAACATAAATTCAAATAAGTATTAACATTCATCTTGGAAAGAGCTCGGAGATGCTCCTAAACCCCAAAGCTTCTGTTTACCTAAACCAGAAGTTTAGAGTGTATGTGCACAGGCGTGGATGCAGACATGAGCACAGCTGTGTGTGCATGCACATAAATAAATGACCATACCTCCTGCATTTTTGTTAATCTTGGAGGAATCTAGTCCATCTGTATTAAAACAAACTTTGTTTGGCAGCTAAAAAAGAAAAAAAAATATTTTTTTTAAACAAACCTTATTAATTTAACCAAAGAAATATCTTTTCCAGTGCTGATGTCTTAAAATCCCTGCTATAATTGGCATTTGTGCTGGCAGTGCAGCACAGGACCAGAGCTGGACAGGGTGTGGCAAATGACCGGCGCTTTTCAGGTGAACTCTGAAGGTGTTTGTTGAACTACCATGGCAGAAGAGACCTTACCAGGAGTATCAGGCAAACGTTTTTCAAGAGCACTAGATCTCTTCCTAGTATATGTGTTATATGCCTACAAAAATAACTATGTAGGTTATTAAAATATAGTAACATGTATTTCTGTTTTTTTGTTTTCTCCATAGGTATGGGAAAATTGTATCTACAAAGGCAATCCTTGACAAAAACACAAATCAGTGCAAAGGTAGGTGCAAAATGTCCACCCTGTGAGTTCATTATCTGTTTGAATGATTGACTGGTGCCTTGACTGCCAAGGCTTTGGCTCCAACTGTGCAATCAACATAATGTACGGTATATTACAAACATATTTAATAATGCCAAAGCTTTGAGTTGTGTTTCCAGTAACATTGCTCATTAATTTTTTTCATTAACAAACAAAATGAAAATCACAAATCAGTACAAGTATCAAATTGCTTCGGCAGAAAAGTAAATTACCTTCTAACCACGTAGTGCCGTCTGATTTGAATGATATCATCAGTGATGCAAATTGATTTCCTATATAAAAATGAGAAACCTTTGGGAAAAGTTTCCCAAGCAAAACCTGGTTTAATTTTTCTATTTTTGTGAAGTCTTGGCCTACGCTGTTGGAAGGAGAAAATATTCTTTATGATACAAATAGATCCATAAGTTGCAATACCAAGATATAAAAATGATTATTCTTCCAGTTTTATGTTTGTAATTATTCTGTTAATGTATGCCAACATGTTTTAGTGAAATGCAGCATGTTTCGTGTGTGTACACAGCTATATTTGCCTAGATAAATATTGACTAACATGCCTAGTAGTATCTCAGGACTAGAATTGTTATTCATTTGCCAGTTTGAAGAGCCATCAAGCCTATGGGGGAGAAGCTGTGCTTTAAAATTACTCTGTAACTTTATACTGGTGGCATACAGAATCCTTTTGGAGTAATAAAAACTACTAGAGTGGGTTCTTCTGATAAGAAGCACATCCTGGACAACATTTATATATGAATTAGAAAAAAGAAATTAACACTGCAGTACAGGAATATCTCACGAGTAGCCAGATAGGGTGTGAAGAGAAGCAGCAGAGAAAGACATTTGGGGAAATTTCAAGTTGGGGCAAAATTCTTGCAGTTTGTAGAGGTGTGTGCCTGCCAGCAATGGCATTCATTAGCTACTCAAGAGAAAAGTAATTTAGAAGACTGCAATTCTAATCTTAGAAAATTCCACCAACCCAATCGATCAGGGGCCATCATCAGAAGTGGCACTGCCATGCATTTGCTTTTGCCTGAATGTGCATTTTCTTTCCTTGGAGCACAATTCTGGCAGACTTCTGGTAACATCACTCTGTATTTCTTTGAATATCACACCAGGAGCAGGACCTGGCTTGTTTTGGAGGTTTTGGTTTTGTGGGGGTTTTTTTGTGGGTTTTTTTGGGGTGGTTTTTTTTTTTTTTTTTTGTTTTGGTTTTGTGGTTGGTTTGGGGGGGGGGTGTTTGTTTGTTTTGTGGTGTTTTTTTTTTTTAATTGTATTATAAAGGAACACCCTCATGGGAGGACAGGCTAGGCCAAGAGCAGAAAGCCGTGGCAGGGGAGGGGGTCACAGAGGTGAGCGCTGCAGTTTCAGAGCTGGGAGGAGATGGACGTGCCTGCTGCTGGCTGCTGCGTGCCTGAGAGGTTTGAGTTTTGGAGGCAGGGTGCAGCGTGGGGAGCTGTAGGGAGAGGGCACTTGCAGCATGATGGAGCTACAAGGGGGCTGAGGGGACAGAATGGGCTCTGAGCTGGTTGAAGAAGGAAGAAGAGTGCTGCGGTGGGATAGGAAGGGCTTTGGGTAGGAGCGCTTAGGGGGATGGGGCTCTGGGGCGGGAAGGAGTTGGGGCTTAAGCCAAGGAGAGCTGAAGGGGCCTGACCTGGTGATGTGGGGGGTGAGAAATAGGAAGTCTGTGACCAGGTAGGTTGGAGTTACCCTGGGGCTACTCTTCACTGTCTTACACTCCAACAAAGACCTTCATTTGAGGACAGGGACACGTAGGTCCTTGTCTCCCTTCCCACCACCATACAAGACTGAGGTGTTCTCTTTTCTCTCATGTGTCAACTCCATCCTTTTTTCATCCTTTTTTTTTTTCTGAAATTTGTCCACCTGAAATGGCAACACAAATCAAGCAGATAGAGTTAGATTTGAACTGGGCTGTATGTTGAATAATGACATGATATCCATGAGAGAGAGAAATGTATTTGTCTCCGCCAATGTTGGTTGTCTGAGACCACTGTTGTCAGTGTAGATGCTTCAGCTGGTGCCTAAAGGTCGGTGGAGAGAATCTGGGGGCAGCGTGCTCGATGATTGTCCTTAATTTTTTGTTTTGTTTTTAAGTGCATGCTTGACTGGTAACAGTCCACAAATTTCCTTCTGTTCCCATTGCCAGCTGTAAACAAGGAAAGGAATGGACCTGTTTGCAAAATATAAAATGTGAAAAGGTTGTAAAGAATTTGAATGGTAGAATTTCGAGAAAGAAAAACATCTGGGTTTGGTGTTCTTTATATTGTAGTTAGCTTTGAGATTATTGTAGTGGGGTCGTATACGAGTGAGTTGAAATTTTATAAAAGTTTGCTTTCACACTGTTCTGTTACACTGTAGGGCAGAGATATTTATTTGTGTTCTCAAAGACGGATCTTTAAGAGATAAGTGGTGCCATTAAAAGATCATAAACATAATTGGATTTATTAACAGTATGCTTTGTGGCATAAAAAGAATAGATGTTTTGCTGCTTTAAATGCTGGGTACAATTTCCTTCTTCTTTGGTAAGGTTGCCAAAAGGGGAAAAAAAAAAAAAACAACCACAAAAAGCAAAGCTAAAGGTTCCCAGGAATCAGAAGTGGAAGGGACCTGAAGAGGTCAGCTGGTCCATTCCTCTGCCTCAGGGCAGGATCAGCTCTAACTGGCAGCTGAGGGGTGTTTCTCTAACCTGTGCTCAAAGGCCTCCAGCAGTGGAGATTCCTCCAGCTTCTCAGGCAATCTGTGATAGTGTTCCCTCTCCTCATGGTAATGAAGTGTTTCCTAATGTCTAACTCAGATCTCCCTTGACGCAATTTAAGCCGGTTGCTTCTTTTTTTATCCTCAATGGACATGCAGAACAGTTTATTCCTTTTCTCTTTGCAGCAAACACACATATTTGAAGATGATTGCTATGCATCTGCCATACCTTTTCCTTAGACTAAATACCAGTCCTTTCCCTTTTTCCTTAAAGGCAATTTGTTTTAAGTTTCTGATGATGTTGCACTTTGCTGGTCTCTCTCAAATTAGCTCACTTCTTACCTACCGACCTTAGAGCCAGGCACAGGATGCCAGCCGGCCTAAATCTTACCATTTTCAAAAGTGTGGAGAGGTTATTTCATTTGTTTTCTCTGGGATCATGTGACTCTCCTCTTTGTGGATATATCCACGTAAATAACTATGTGTATTTAAAATATAGATGTATTTCTGAGGCACACAGGGTGTTGCATGAGAACAGCAAGGCTGATTTATGCTAAGAGATTCCCTGCAGCCCCCAGTTCTGTTGTTTGCTCCAGCACTGCTGCCAGCCAGGCATTCCTTATTGTGCGCTCTGCTCTGTGCTGTTGATTATTCTTTCCTAAGGCTAGTACTTTTCATTTGTCTGTATTGAATTTTATCCTTTTTTTTTTTCCAGCTACTCCTTAATTTGCTAAGATTATTCTCAAATCTTAAGTCTCCAGAGTGCTTGCAGCACTTACCTCTTTAGTATCCTCTTCACAGTTAATAAATGATTTCTCTAATCCACTGGACAAGATAATTTGGAAAAGCCTGAATAATAACAGACCCAGGGAAGACTTTTGAGGAAACACTGTCAGTACACCAGGTAGTGCAACAGTGAGCCTTTAAGAACTTCTTTTTTTAAATTGGATCTGCTAATCAGTTTAGCACCTACACCATAGCAGTTTTAGCTAGAACGTATTTCTCCCATCTGCTCAAGTTATGAGAGACAACCAAGGTTTAGCTAAAATTCATAGTACTTAACTATCCATAAGACTAGTTACCCACTTCTAGATGGAAGTATGATGAGACACTATTTATTCTTGCTAAATTACATGGTACTAATCACCTGTTGCCTGTGAGTTCTGTGAATGGATTTTACATGACTGTTTGCTATAAGATTTTTCCAGAAGTTGAAACTATGTTAAAGTATCTCTTAATTCCCTGGGGTCTGCATCCATTCCTTAAAAAAAAACAACAACCAAACCAAAACCAACCCAAAACAAAAAACCGACACAAAACCAAAACAAAGCAAAAAACTCCAGGCATTTTGTTTGCTCCTTTCCAGTCTTCTGGATCTTGCTCATGTTCCGCAAAGTATGGGATATCCTGTTAAATGAATACCTTGTCCTATGATGTTTATACAGTGTGGAAGGGTGAATTAAATTCAAGGAGATGATAGAAGAAGTTATCACATGATTGGAGATTTCAAAATCTATTTTGGTGTTATTGGTGTGCTGACCAAGGTATAGAGTAGACCTGAAAGTGGAAAATAGTTAATATAGCAAAGAAACGATTTCAAATACCCCACGTGTCAGTGTGCAGATCTGTTAAAATAGGCTCCTGCTTAGCGAGGAGTGTTAAGTTTCCTCTTGGAAAACCAAGGCAAACACTCTGCAATGGACTTTAAGTTATTCTCCAGTATTCCTCAGACTTTCAAAAAGACACCCGCTACATTCCTGTCGTGCTAAGGAATAGTGTTATCTGAGGATTTCTCCCTGGTATGAATTAAGCAGTCGGGTCTAAAGTAATCATATAGGCTGCAAGGGAGTTCACTAGGGAAACCTTTTGACGTAACTTCTCATTTTCAGATTGCTCTTTGTTGGCTGCATAACTGCTAGGTGAGGCAGAGGAGAAGAAACAACCACCCTGTAATAGAACAATGTATAAACCAAAATAAGCACAGTCATGACAAAATGGCCAGAAATCACTGAACAAAGCAGAGAACAATCACATATGGAGAATAATGAAAAACAGACACATGATTCATTCAGATGTTCAAACACAAAAACCCTAATGAACAAGTCGGAGAGTTTCGGCTGCTTTTGCTTTTTCCCTCTCCCTCCCCTCTTTCCCCCTCCCCCTTGTGCATTTCCCCTCTGGGTCTACTGTATTTGCTAATTTAAAAAGTAGGAGAAATGAAATAAAAGAAACCATTGAAGAGAAGCGTTAATCTGAAACGTGTAGACTCTTCTCTTTCCAGCCCTTGCCCCCCGCCCTCTCCAGACTGGCTTGCCTTTGATAGACCTACGTGCTTAGAGCCGAGGGAATGAGTAATGGTTGTTTCACAGTACAGTTTCCATACCTCATAGCAATGGAATACAGAACAGTTAATCTGCCAAATACACAAGCCCATTTCTTAGAGTATGAATTACTGTCATCTGCATCTGCCCTTGCAGACACTTTAATTGCGTGCATGCAGATTTACTTCCTGGTTTAATCAGGAGCTCGTACGATTTTGAGCATTTTGCTAGGACCTTAGAAGATGAGCATGGGAGAATAACTAAAAGTCCAAAATCCCACCTGCGGGAATTTTTTTTAATAAATAAAACCTATGAATCACAGTAATGTGCAGGAGACAAACACTTCAGCTGCATATTCTTCATTTTATGTATATTTTTTCAAACCATGCGTGACTTGATTTGTTGAATAGCACTGTTTGTCTTAGGAGAGAAATGTGCCTAACATGATGAGGGGAACTATAGAGAGTCTATTTATAATTTTAATATTTCATTATGACATTTTTCTTGTTGAGGAATGTTTAGCAATGATCTATTCATTTTTAAAATACGAGAAGTGGGGATGCAGATATGCAGTCATTAGCATTGCAGTGGGTTTATGGTACAAAACCGCCATGAGGTCATCTGTGTTAACCCACCATATATCACATACAATTTTATTTCTCCAGTTGCCTTGCTATTTTTAGACCAGGACTTAAAATTTACCATGACCTATTTTATAAATTGAGAGTTTATTTGTGTAACAAAAATGGGATAACTGGAGGCTTACTGTAAGTGTTGGAGATAATTGGAATGGCACGATAAAGTGCTGCTTCATATCTCCCAAAAGGAGTCTGTCCTGCCTTGTGTCAGTGGTGCTGCTCATCTGCTTAAGTTCACCAGCATCTCTAAGTACCCTAATGTATTGGAGCTTAATGAGCAGGAGGCTTCTGCTCTGGTATTTTGATAAACAAAGCTTATAAGCATATAGCAGACATACCTTGGGGTGTATGTTAGACAAAATAGTTTCATAACTTTAGATTTTAGCAAGTAATTTCTTTTTTGCACATATTCTGTGAAGATTAAAGGTTATTTATGACCATATGAAATTATGCACTTTCACTTTATATTTATTAATTCCTATTATACCTGAGATGGCACAATTTGGTTGTGACTAGCAACATGGAGCAAGTCTATATAAAATAATAAGCTAGTGAAGAAAGAGCTAAGCTGCATAGAAAGCTATTTAGTTAATAAATTTTATTTATTGGGAATAAGCTCAAATTGCAATAACTGTGCTGTGTTATTTATGATTCTCCGAATTGCCATTTTGAGAGAGAAAAAAAAATTCCAGCCAAGTAGGTCTGTGCCTGATCACAGACTGTAAACTGTTCACACTAGGAGGGCACGCACAGCGTGCTTCAAGGGGAAATGGGTCTGGTAGAAAGTAAATAATTTGTAAAACAGACTTACTTAATTTTGAAACTTTAGACTTGTGTAAAAAATAAATCAATCCTATTCTCGATGCCGGGATAGACAATAGACGTGGTGATTTTTTTGTGCATTAGTTTTGTTTGTTTGCATTTCCTTTTTTTTGCTTTTTTTGATCCACTCCAAAGTTTTATGTAATCAGTGGCGTAATAGTTCACAAGTTATTAAAAGTGTAGCAATATAGAATATTTTAATTTGGCAAGTTTTCTGACAGCGAGGCATTTGTGAAGGGCTGGATAGATGCTGAGCGTGGGCTGAGCCTGGGCAGGCGCTTAGCAAGTTTTAGGTACGGCTCTGCTGATCCATCTCACTACTGACCTGTAGCAGCCCCAACTAATCCGGTCCTGGGTCTCTTGAACGGAGAGCGCGAGCTATGCTGAGTTGTGCCAATTTTGGTTAGCAAGTCAGCTGATAAACCCACATCTCCTGAGTTAGCTGCGGTAAGTTTTTTGATACAAGAGATACATTTAAACATCATGAAGTTAGTTGTTGAAAATTTGTAAGAGTTTGGAGGTTTTTTAGGTGCTTTTTTCCTGTGAAACTTTAGTTTCACTCCTATGTTTTTTATAAGTAAAGGTTGAGATTTTTTTTTTTTCCTGTTTAAATTAAAAAGTGATATTATTTTGTAACAACATGAGACTAGGAGCCAAGTCTTTAGGAAAACTACCTAAAGGAGACATCTAAACGCCCTAAAGGCAGGCATACATCAAAATAAAATGAAAAGCATTGTCAGTAAGAAACCATGAGGTGGTTCACTTGCCAGCTAAGTGTTGTAAGTTCACACCTTACTTTATCAAATGAAAGCTTGTTTGATCTCCAGGCTCATGAACTATGATGCTTTATAAATTTCACTATTTAAAGAAGTTACCAGGTACTAGATGGAGAGAAAAAAAAAAGTGCATGTGTGTATTAAAAATATGTATGTAGCTATCCCCTTGAACTTACAGATGATGTGTTTTCAGATTTTTAGGTAACATAATAAAGCAATGGCACTCAGTGGGAGCGTGTGATGCTGTTGGGTGAACTATTTTCCTGGCACCTATCGCATTGGCCATCAGGCGCTATATGTGTCTCGGCAAGCATGCAAGTGTTTTGCAAAATCTCGCTTTAGCTTGGAGGTAGAGATTCTCCTGTTTATGTGTTTTTGAGTGCTTTCCACATCAGCTGTAGCGAAATAAGAAAGGGTTTGATGAGTTCGTACCGAGGAAGTCACCATAGCTGGAGTGTGCCACCACGGGCCACTGCCCTCGTGGACAGGACTCGGAGACCTACCCACCTTCACGTCCGCAAAACATTGCTGCACCTCGGCAAACCTTCTTGACTGCATCTAAACAGTGCTCTGTCTCAAGCAAGTCCTCTAAAAATTGCTTGTTGAGTTTAAAGCCAGGTCCTCTACAGAGGAAACTCCTTTCTAATTAGTTCCCCAGATACTTTCTTAAACGGCTTCTTTGCAATTAAGGAAAATATATCCGGGATCATTATCTTTTCATAAATGAACTCATGGCCTAGCAAATATTTTCTGTAAGGAGACCAAAGATGCTCAAGTATTCTGTGACATACCTAATCTGTGATTATTCTTAATTTACTGCTTCCAAAATTTGCAGGCCCGTATCACTGGCAAATAATTGGTTTAATTTTGTTTCCTTCCAGAGAAATAAAAAAGTAAAATTTCCATTTATACACAGTGATTAATGTTTTGATTCATTGGTCTGTATAAAAATTTGCCAATAGCTTGGCATGTGTTTGAAGTGCATTTTGGGACTGGGTAATGTTAATAGGCTCTTAGTGGTCTCCGCTGACTTGGAAATATCTATTTCATATCACAGAAGTGAGCAGAAGAGAATTTTTTTTCTCTTTGAACAGCAGCTTGGTATCGGCTTTGTTGAAAGCGATTTGTTGCAATGCGTTGGCTTTTCAACTGTCTTGCAGAATCACTTTGCTTAAACTTGTTTTTTCTTCTGATGCCATGATATAGCATCTCATAGATCAGTAAATCTATTTGGCCTCTGGTTGCTTGAAGGCAGGTCATCTCTCCCAAAAGCAGTGGTACTCTGCTGAGAACTTGGTTTCTCAAAAGTCTCAAGACCTTCAGGGCAGCAGCTGACCTGTGGAAGCCCCAGGCAGAGCCAGCGGAGGACAGTGCCCAGCTCCTTAGTTTTGCTAGAGCCAACTCTGTTACGGGCTCTCAGAGTATACAGCATAGGCAAAACAAATGCTTACTTGATATAGTGACAATTTGATAATAAATCCAATCGACAGACTGTTATTGAACACCGGTACTCAACAGGAACCATTCTGAATCAGATCTGTTAATTATAGCATGACTTCAGTTCTGCGGTATGCCAGCAATCAGAGAAGTCACCACTCGCATTTTCCCCCATTAGTGCACGCCCCTGGCTTTTGTTTAGAAAAGTAGAAATCTCTTACCCAAGTGAATTAAGTAAATGTTCTCCTTCTTGGTAGATAATATACTGTGAAAGTAAAACACTAATAGACTGTGCCGTCATTTTTATTCAATCTGTTTTTCTGGGTGTTTGAGGGCTGCCTGTCTAGAGATGGCATAGGATTGCTGGAGTAGGAATATGCATGCAACACACGAGAGAAATCGTAACCTCTGGCAATAAAGATGTAGCTCCCTCAACGCTGAACAAAAAACCACCCACACCAGTTCTGGGGAAGGAACTGGTCTGGGCATTATTATTACTCCATCTACTTAGGTTATGGTAGCGGTACAGCAGTAGAGCTCTTGGTGCCAATTGACGGTACATAAAATAATTGTACTGTACAAAAATTAATTAAAAGACAACCTTGTCCTAGGTATTTTGCAGCCCAGGCCTTTGAAAAAGATCAGTATCCACAATTAATGTTAGGTACTGTGAGTAATCTTATGGCTTTGAATGGAGTTAAATAGCTTTTTTTTTAAATACTGAATTCTCCAAAAAAGAAAACCCCAAACCAGTCTTTCAGCTCTCCTGAGAATAGTCATACATTTGGATAACATTTAGTGAGTTTTTTTCAACCCAGAATGTTTAGAGGAGAGCTAAATTTATATATGAGAAAAGGAGGAGGCCATGTTAGGGGTGGTAGAAACAACTCTCCTGCTTGGTGAAAGAGTTTCTGTCTGACTGGGTCTTCCTCAGGACCAATGATCGGCCGATGTTTTCTTCCATTAGATGGCAGTGGTGTGATATGTGGTTTCTCTGGACCCCCAAATTACAAGTTTGATTAAAAAATTATAAATGGCTCAGTTTTTCTTTCTTTAAAAAAAGCCATCTCTTAGTTTGGTTTATAATTTCAGAGTCTCCAAGCTTTCAATTTTTTATTCGTGTAGAATTTTACAACTTGTTGGCCAGTTTCAAGCAAATGTCCCAGAAGACTGGGACTTTCAAATACAACCAAGTTAAAAATTCTCAGAAAATGGGCAGCTACATAGAGTGGAGACTTGGTGCTCCTGTAGCAGGAAATGGAGGATGGGTTTAGTTTTTCTCCACCTGAAGTAACCACAGTAAACCACCACTTGCTCTTCTCTGGTGGAGGCAAAGCTTGTGCTGGTTTTACCGAAAAAGGAATTTGGGAGGCAGGTACAGGTATTGGAGAGCAGGATGGAACGCTTGGAGTGGGGGGTTTGAGTTACTGCAGCAAGTTGTAGCATCATAGTTGGGATAAGACATGGACAGAGACAAGAAAGATGGGGCTCAAATGTGTAAGACAACAGGCTTTGTTTGCTTCATTGCTCATATAATACTCCGTTTTATNCTTGCGGTATTAGTCGTGGTGTTGTTGTTTATTAACTTATTAAATATGGAGCAGTAAACACCATTTATTTTTAAATGAATTAAAATGGACTTGTTGCCCTTCATGGCTTTTTATTAATTGAATATTTTTGCTAAGCTGTCTGCTTTCAGAGCAAAGGTTGCAGCCAGGAGATGGGGGTCAATGGGACCTCCATTTAAATGCATGTTATCTCTATGTTAATTGCCTGCATATTTAACCAACCAAGCATGTCATTCTGCAGAAAGTAAAGGGTTTTGTGGTCAACCTTTAATCATGAAACAGCAAGAAAAAGTCTGAGTGACCTGGTTTGCCTGAGGTATCTTGGTTGCTCTTGTCAGTCACTTCAGCTCACAGTAAATTGCAGGGTAAATTCCACATAATTGATGGAATGTATCTTTAAAAAAGCTCCAAAACTGAAGAAAAATCAGTGTTCAAAATTTTACTGTTTAATTTTTATTTATTGTAGATTATATTAGTAGTTACTTACTTTTTAATAAAACCAGATTTTGTTGCTAGTGTAGATAGTTGTTAGAGAAGAAGTTCACGGAACAGACATTAAATATGCCTTGAGTTCTGGAGACAGATACATATTTATCAGGTTGGGTGAATGTGAGTTCTTACATCAGAAAGAATTGCATTAGCTACTGCTTGCCGTGCTCTACTTTCTTGGGCTGTTACTGCAGAAGTGTTAAAATAGTTACGCTTAGGAGAGGGGTGCATGCCATGCAACAAATCCTTCTGAGGCTGCTGGGATTAATAAGCCTCTGTTTTGTGACTCTGCTGTGTTTTCTCTAGTGTCTAGTAATGAGATTGAGGTTTTGGAACTTTAAAGTGTTTGAGATTTGCTACCTCTGTCAAATATGTTTGGATAGGATCAGTCTGTTCAAGAGTTACAGGGAAGAAGGGCCTGACAGGGAAATATATGTAGATACTTCTGCAATATATTCTTTGCCTTGCTTTTTGCTCCTTTTGTAATTATTCCTAGAATTCCATTTGCCTTTCTGGGTGCAAACAGGGAGCTGATGTTTCTATAGACAGTTCAAAATAATATATATATATATAATGTGAATAATATAATATAATGTGAAACTGGAATTGTTTTCTGCCATGTGCTCCCTATAGTTATCTACGTTTAATTTCTTCTGCTGGTTTATTAGTCGCCTAGTTTAATAAGGTCCTTCTGCAGTTCTTCACAGCTGCCTCCTCCTGTTTTTCCTCCTAAATTATTTTGTCACCTCACTGCTTAGCCTCTTCTTGTCATTTAGAAACAGGTTGTGCAGTATGGGTCGCAGCAAAGCTCCACGTGGAAGGCCATTGGTACCGTTCCCCTGTTGTAAGAAAGACCATGCCGTCTGCCCTCTGTTTTTATCTTTTAACCAATTGTTTATCCAAGAACTTTCCCTCTTTAATCCATGGCTGCTTAGTTTCCTAAGAAATCTTTTGTGGGGGCCTTGTCAAATGCCTTTCAGAGATCCAAGCAGACTATATTAGCCAGATCACCCTTATCCACAGGCTTGTTGACCTTTTCAAAGAGCTCCAATAGGTCTGTGAGGCAAACCTACAAAAGCCAGGTTAACTCTTTCCACATATTGTATTTCCATTGATTTCACTCTGTTACTGTAATTTCTGGTAATTTGATACCAGGTTCATAGACCTGGATCTCACCTGGGATCTTACCCGGATCTCACCTGGGATCTTTTCAGAATGCTGCCACCACGTGTGCCACCTCCCTCCCGATCCTCAGGTATGAAGTCGGTTTTAGAAAAGAAGCTGCACGCCACTTATTAGCGTATGTAGTCAGCTATTGCGTCCTGGAGCTCTTTTCAAACAGGGAGTGTGAATACCATCTGTTGTCGCAATTTGTTAGTGTTCACTTTTGTCAATTTGTCCCATAACCTCCTCTGTGGTCATTTCAAATTAAGAGTTGCATCTGTTCTTCTGGGCTTCCTAAGCAGCTGCTCTCCGAAACAGCACCTTAAAATGTGATCTTTTCATTATATCCCATTTTGCCCAATCTGTGTAGGGATAATTAAAGTCCCCTATGAGCACTCTGCTCGCTTTCTGCCCTTACTACTTTTCTGCGTCTTCCTCTGCATGTTGCCATCAGTTGGTGTTGCCGTCCTGGCAGGGCAGTCAGGAGTAAGGAGGTAGCTCTCCAGTAATGCAGATGTACCATTCTTCATGGTTAGGACTGGGATTTCAGTTCTTGCAGGTCCTGCATTACTTGCTGCCATGCTTAGCCCGATCATTTCTCCACCATCAGCATGGCCTACTCTGTGCCACGCACATTACATCTTAGTGTTACCGTGGTCCACTCATTGCCTCACATTCACAGCCTTTCTAATACCTGAGTGTTTTCTTACTGTAGTTTGTATTCCAGTTCACCCTTCTTATTTCTCAGGCTTAAAACATTTAGGGAGCTACTGGTGTTTCCGTTGTGTTGTAAGTACCGTATTTGAGTGACTCTATGGTTACCTTCCATCCCAGATTGTCCACTAACATTCTCTGGCCTGTGGTTTTGTTTGCAAGAGGGATAGCTCTAGGGATCACCCTCTGGTTTTCTCCAAGGTTACCAATTCCTCCATCTGTTTGCCTGATGAGAGAGACAGCCATCGCTCCACGATGCTCCTTCCTTCTGGTTAGCTCCAAGTTGTAGAGAGAAACTTTCAATGCCAGAAGACACAGTCAGCAGCTCTCAGTGGGGAGGATCCAGCACTGGATCACATCCTGCTTTACCCACCTCAGTGCTACCTTGAGCTGGTGGCTGCCGTAATGGACTTGGGCCTGCTGTATGACACTGCTGAAATATCTTGAGTGAACCTCTCCCTTAGCAGAATTTGGCTTGATTGCTTGGAAGTGATGTCCTTGAAGGTTCAGCTGCTGAATTTCTCGGTCTTATTCAGTCCCTCCCATTTTGCTGTCCTGCTCCCAGGAGCCAGAATCTTCTGCTGAAGACTATAAGTTGCCTGTGCAGCACACTTGGGTGTGCAGTTCTCCTGTGGGGAAGACAAAAATGATAGTTGACATAGTAAATTGGGTAATCCCCACCTTAATTTCTTCTCCCTGAGTATTTGATGGGGTTGTTCCTTCAGCTATTTCTATCCAGATATGCTGTTTGACCTCTCCTCTTGTTGCTGCCCTAAGGACAAAAGCTAGAGTTGTCTTCTTCCATGCAAACTCATGCTCTTACGGTCTCAGCCTAGGTCTTGGAAACATTGGCGCTCTTCTTATTCAAAAGAGTGTAGAGGGGTATTCAAGGGGAATGGAAGACATGACATTTAAGAGAACATTTACAAAACAAAAATAAAACAGGAAAGGCACTGACTGTGAAGAAATCAGTGGCTAGTTTTAGGCAGGGGAAAAAAGGAGTGTGCACAGTGCTGGCAGCAAGAATAAGTGAGGGCAAATGGGCCGTGATTAAATTACGGGTGAAATATGGGTGAGAGTTTCTGACCACCAGAGCATCAAAGTTTTGGTACAGGAGGTGGAGCAAGCTCAGTTTTTATGACAGCAATTGTGGGATGAGGCTACTTGAGAGTGGGGTGAGGGTTCAATGACCAACTTCATGTCCAAATGCATGCACTTAGGTCATAGAGTTCTTCCGATGTTGTGAGTTTGGAGCCAGGCAAATACGGTCAGATGTAGCGTCTTAGTGCCTCATTTCATTCAACTGCTACAGTAATCTAAAACCCCCCTGAGGAGCATTGGTGGGGGGAGCAGGGAGATGTACTCCCTTCAGGGCTGCTCTCTTTAGGGCCATTGCAGCTGATGTGGGAGCTGGGCTCCAGAGGACGCTGACTCGGGGCTTTTGGGGCTGGGGCACTCTCCCCTGCTCTCTGCTACCCTTTTGAACAAGCCTGTCCCTGGAGGATGCCTCCTGATGCAGGTCCTGGCTCTCGGGATGAAGAGGGGGGCAGCGATCTCTCTCGCCTTTGACCAGACTGATGGACTGCGTTGGGGTGCGTGGGGATTCGGGGGGGCAGCTTGTGGTGGTTTGCTGAAATGCCGGGGAACAGGAGCCAGAGGAGTGGAGTGTGGCTGCGTTACAGTTCATCTGCTTGTGAATTATGTGCATTTGCCAGTGTGAGGCCTAGGAAATGCCTCTAGGTTTGTACTTTGAAGAAAATAAAATAATTTCAAAATTAGTTTTGTCAAATTAACCTTCAAAAGCCCAGCAAGGTGAGCTTGCTGTGTTTTGGGAGTGAGGATAAGGCAGAGGAATGGCTATGAAATACTCCCCTATTATTTTAACTGAAAGTTGAGACTATCACTCAGTCATTTCATATTAATAAGGCTTATAAGAAAATGAGATTTTCAGATTATGATTTTAAAGCCCTGTGTTCCCACTGTGTTTTAAGGAAGAGTGGAAGCACATGTTGCCCACAGGACTAAGTGAAACCAGAAATTTCATTTCAGTTTAGACAGTCTTTACTGACACTCTGCTCCTGCATTTGGCATTCCTGGAAGGGAGAAGAGAAGTGGAATGTAAAAGGGGAGAAAATTTCCAGTCAACATTTGGTTTGAATTTGCATATACCTTTAAAAAAGCAAGGAAAAAAAGAAAAAAGGAAAAAAAAGTACGAGTATAATTCCAGTGTTGGTCCACTTCAAGCTACGAAACAGTAGCTGTTCTGTAAACCTCCCATACGCCTTTCATTCTATATGCTGCATCAATGTCTCTGCATTGTTATTTTATCCTGATAAATAAGGATTTAAATGGAGAAAACTTTGCAATAGAGAAATGTTTGGATTGGTATATAGGAAAGTGTGCTGCTTCATTTATTTTACTTATTTTATAAATTAGCTTCCCACATTCCTTCAGAAAACAGAAGTAAGATCAAATATCACAGCTTATCTCCTCTCTAGTAGAGGTCCACGCTTTAACTGCAGATCGAGTCTGTGCTATTTATGGCATTGTAAGAAAAATCTCTGAGTTAGGGTGAAGGCGGCCTTCAATTTTAAGACCTCAGTTGCCCTGTGCAGAGCAGTGTTATCAAGGAGCTTGTGAAATATATGAAATATGTATATGCGTGTTGAACTACTTTATTAGAAGTTGATGTATGAGTCCATCTCATATAATACCTTGCATCACTATAATGCAAGAATTGTCAATTGTGAGTATTTAAATCTAAGTTATACAAGTCAACATTCATAAATAATAACTAAAAATATAATTTTGGTCTAATGGTAAACTTTCCTAGAAAGAGCAATTAAATTATCAATCACAAGATCGATGCTGACATTTGAAGTTGACAGTAGGGTTCAACTCATTAGTGTTTCCATTTTGCATGTGACTTTACTCTGCCTTCTGGATTTTCTGAATATAGAAAGGGCCACCTTAGGATGTGTATACTTAGCATCAGATGAGCGCTGAAGAAGGGCTTGAGTTTCACTAAAATCAATCTTTTTCATAAAATGTGTGGCAGCTCTGATGTGACCTTGTACTTCAAAGTTCATTTTAGGACAAATAGTTCACTATTATAGGACCCACAAATGCTACCGTTTATCCTGAGCTCTACACCTCAGTATTTTGTTTTATAGTACTGTTAGAAATATCATAGGCCTAAGGATATAGTTGAAAATCTTCTCCTCTCTTTTGTGATGATGTAAAGGTAGCATTCCCAGGTCTGATGTGCTTGGAAGGAATTTGGACATTATGGCTAGCTTGCGTGTCAAAGAAGTTATCTCCGTTATGTCAGTGAAACCCTGACTACATGTTTAAGATGGTAGCCTCAAGGAGTCAGTGTAGCACTCACTTGGAGAGGACATTGCACTCCTGGATTTATTTTGGGCTGGCCTGCATGCTTGTTTTAAACATCCTATTTGGATCATCCTTTGGATCACTTTTCAGATTAGAGGCTAAATCTTCAAATATTTGCCAACCACTCCTGAAAGCGAGACCCAGAGGTGTGCGATGTATTATGCTTATGTGCCTCAAAACCTGTGGTACTTTTGGGAAAACAATGCATTGCTCCTTTTGATAAATGCTTACTTGTTCTGCTTGCACCGCTACATCTGAAGCTGCACATGGATCGCTGCTTGTGATTCAAGTACATTTAGTGGATTATTTTGATGCTCAGTTCTGCAAACTCTTACTTCTATATGTGTGAGGATGAATACCTCCTTTAGCTATTAAATGAGACTGCAAGATGAGGAAGAACTTCTGGAAAGCTCAGAGTTAATGCAGAAGAGAAGAGGACCTTTTGCTTTGCAAGTTTCTGGGAGGAAAGAAGGCATTTTACACCAACTGGCAAAGAACTTACAGGGCACACTTCCAAACCTTCAGAAAAAGTTTCCCACAAAGAGGTTGGTTTTTGTTTTTTTTTTTTTAAAGTCATGCTGCAGGAATTAAGTTGGAGATATCACTGACCGAAAGGACATTTTTTCTGAATGAGCCGAGAACCAAAGGAAATGACTCTGGAGTTTGAAATCCTTTTATTTCCTCTGTGGAAGATATCTGTGCAGCTGAAACGAACCATTCTGGCTGGCTCCAAGCCAGACTTTATGGGAACTGAGATTAGGAAGTTCTATGGTCAAAATAGCCATTGAACAAATTGCTTCCAGTTTAAAGCCTCAAATTTCCTGATAAAGCTACAGCGTTTAACCCTTCCTCTTTTTTCACTTGGGTGAACGACCTGCCCGTTATTAGACACAAACTGTTTATCCAGTTGTGGTCCCTGCAGTGCACTCAGAATTGCCTGTAAAGCATTTGTTGATTTTTACTTTTATGTGAGATAGGCAGAGCAAAACCCAGAAAAATGTTAGAACAGGTTCGGGTAATGTTTCCCACTTAAAATAGCAGAAAAACTGCTACAAACAAGAAATCAGATTACCAGCTGCACTGTGGCATTTTCATCTTGCAGCCCTTTTCAAAGGGATGCTTTGTTTTGTTTTATGGTGGGGTTAGCTGGCTTGCTTGGCTTTCGTGAACTAAATGAGGAGGCAGCAGCAATATCGGTCGTGCCTCTGAACTGCCGCGTGTACTCCAGAAAGTGCTAAAAACCAGCGTGCTGTGACAAGAGCCTGGCCTCTGAATGCTGTGGCATGGGCTAGCTAATCTCCAAAGTAACAAAATACTTGAATTTGAACAATTAAATTCTACATTTTTCGTTATGGATTTCTTTCTCTGTTGCCTTCCAACTGTTTTGCCTGCGGTAGGTCAGGACATGCTAAGGAAGGACCGGAAGGGTGACAAAGAGAGTCGGTGCTGGAATCAGGAACAAAGTCCCCGTGTGCCGATGAGTGCTTACCCTGCCGTGCTTGGGACTACGATGAGCCAACCACTTCTGCCACTTACCTGCGTGCCCGTCCCCTCGTGCCCATCTCTGTTCCATGCAGGCAGTGCTTCAAAGCAGAGCCCGTCTGATGCGGGTGTAGGCTGTGTTTCGGGCAGTTGTTGAAGAGGATGTTGGTAATCGTGCTGCAGTCATAAGAGATGTGACAGGATGTGGCCGCATCCGCTCTTTCTGTCCCCAGCAGCACTGTTTTATTCCCCATTTGTACGCCTTTGTGCATACTTTGTATATCACGCGTTAATGCCTTTGCACAACCTAAATTTAAAAGTCCTAAATATTAGGCAGGTGTTTCCATCATTTCACCTGAGAGACAAATTCCCGAAATAATAAAACTCATTATTAGTGAGGGGATTTTTTTCTTTATACTCAGCCTAAATTTTGCTTTTCCTAATTTAATCCCACTACTCTTCATTATGCCTCCTCCCCTGCCTCTGGGCACCACACTAATTAATTCATCTCCCTCTTTGGTTTTTGCTTTTTACCCTTCAATATTACAGTTCAATGTTAAAATGCATTCTTTTCTTGTATTTACTCAGCCCATCAGATATATTTTAGCTCCAGCAATCTTTCCTTGTAAAACTGTTCCTGCTGACCTCTATTCAATGTTACTGTTCATCAGTGAACAAACCCTCTGGTTTGTTTACAAATTGCTGGTATCGAAGTGATCAGAACAAGATGCATTACCCCAGGTAAGTGTGTGAGTGACATAAACTGGGAATTTATATATCGGTGCCCCTAAATCCTTTTTGTTTGCTTTCTCTTTGACTTTTTTGAGGTTTTTGAGGGAGATTAATTGTAGTTTTTATGATCAGTTTTGAAATCAAACTGGAGTCTGACACTTCTTAAATGTACTCAGGAAGTCCTATTTAAGAAATACTTAGAGCATAGGTGATTTGGATAATTTGATGATTTTCAAAATGCGTTATATATGTGGGTAACCTGGCATGAACATTTCAAAAAGCTCGGTTTGCATGTGTCTCCTTTTCAACCTCAGCACTATTTCTGGAATGATTTTTGAACGTTGTGAAGGTCCTTCTTTCCTGTTGTGCCCTTTGTTGGTAATACAAATAATCAGCCTCTCTGTACTTAATGACATTCTCTCATGTGTTTGTAGACATCTATCACATCTACCCTCCCTCATCTTTTTTTTTCTTTTTTTTTTTTCTTTTATTATCATCTCTGTACTTAGACGTAATATGCCCGTGCAGGTAAACTTAAGCAAGTCACTAATGAAACAAAGGCTTAATCTGTCATTAGTTATCTGAATCTTGACCAAACCATCATTTCTTCTCTTCCTTCTTCCAAGAAGAGCAGCTATGATAATTTTTCCATTAAAAGTCTGCCCTCCAGTTACAAAGGGAGCACAGTACCATCATGTATTACCAATTATCTTAAAAATAAACAAAAAATCCCAAATAAAAAACCCAAACCCAAGTCCCAGACGATGAGCAAATAAAAGCTGGAAGGAGCACATCCTTGTCATCTGGCAAATATGGTATATACCACCACAAAAAGTAAGAATGATGTGAGCTTTGCCTGGAAAAAACAAATCACTTATTAGAGACCGTGTCTGTTAGGATATGTTCGCCAACTCCTTCTGCAAAAAGTCCTGTAAATGATCATTTGAAAGTTCCACAGGGCTTTATTTTTCTGTTAATCATTCTATGAAAATATTTTCTGTGGTTTTCTGTCACCTGACAAAGAGGAAGTCCTCTCTGGACCGTGTTCCCATGGAAGATTGATTAGGAGGAAAAGCCGAGCTGTGTGAAAGCAGTGATGATACTACTTGGCCTGAGGAAAATTGCTGTAGGCCAATAATAAATGCTAAGCAGAGAAATTAAGAGTAAGGAGTACTCCGAAAGGATACTCTAAAGTCATGTATTTTTAGTTCTTACCTGAGAGATGATGGAAAACTCCTAATTCATGCAACGGGAGCAACTAGTAAGCTCAAACTGGAGAACGTTCACGAATAATGGACTGCTGTTAGCTTGAGAGGTTGTAGTTAATAGGCACATGAAGCAGTTTTGCAGTGTCTGTACTTAAATGGATCAGCAATAGGACTAAATTACTAATAGTCCGAACTTTTATTCCTTGAAATAGTTTAATGAATTTAAGATCTCATCACAGGAGGTCTGTTAGTCTATTTTGAGATTCTTTCATGAAAACTAAAGCTACAGGAGGAGGGAGGGAGAGGTGGTCTTTTATGCGCAGTCAGAGGGAAGTGTTGGCAAAGCTAGGATTAAACCTTCTGAGTTTTTTTTGCGGTCCCACAAAACTCTTTACAAGTGTCTCCAGGAGGTAAAGAATTCATAAAAAACATTTAGACCAGAAAATTACTGCATTAATTGGTGTAATTAAGAAAACCAAAACATGGAGTTCTGGCAAGTGAAATGTAATTACTGAATGATAAATATATAGTATACATTTTAAAATCCCACGCAGTAAAGCTGAGTTTAAAAATGGAGATAGCCCCTTTAATTCTATGGGTTTTGTATTGCAGAATTGTAGGAAATGTACTGATTTCTGACCATGCAAGCTACTAGAGCTACTATGAAAATTCCAAATTCATCTCCTAAAAATATGCAACAGTACTCCTCATGCAGATAATAGTTACAGTGAATTTATAATAAGTTTGTTGTGGCCATACATCTTTGTGGTCATTCTCCTTTAATATTTGTACGCAGCGAGTTTCACTGCCGTCAGTGTTCACGGAAAGTACCATTTAGATTAGTGTGAGACACATTCTAGTCTTGGGGGGAACGGAGTATTCCATCAGTATTTGCCATCAGAAAGTAGGAGCCTGGTCATGGTACTTTGCTGTTTTAAATTTAAACTCGATGAGCTCAGCACTTTCTTTTTTCTAGAGAGAATCAGATGAACTGCTGAATGTAATGTTACACAGTGGCAGGTTTTTGATAGTTAAAAAATTGAGACAACTGTATTTCCTTTTAAGTGATTGACTGGAACTCCTACGTTGTTCCTGGAAAAGCTTAAATATGTATGTATGTGTGATGTAAGAACGTACATAAAACCTGAGATTTAAGAAGGCTACTTTCTTGCCTAATCATATCATTGAGTTCTGAAATAGTGTCATAACATTCCTATAAATTATTTATTAATATTATAAATACATGATTTTTACAGATCCCTTCATTTTTAAAAAAATGTGTTGTTTGAACTGGACATTTCTGGAAGGCTGAGTTCGAAGAAATTAGTAATAAAACTTCTGTTGAAATATCAGTGCTTATTCATTTACAGATACGGCAATACATTTTTCTGATTTGTAAACACTTTTGAAAAATTTTGAGTTTTCATTTGAACATTTGGTAGTAAAAACAATCATTCTGTAAAGTGTTGATTTCCCGGGTGGTTGAAATCACCACATGTGACTGTTTTGCATATGGGAAATAGTGTAGCTGTGTAACTGCTGTGATTGAATGTGGGAGGTATAAGCTCTCTTAACCTATGAGTATCTTCTTATCAGACTTATCTTTTCACAAGTGCAGACTTTGCAGCAGTTCCCATCAGTCTAACTTTAGTTTCTCCCTCCTTCTCCCTCCTCTTTTTTTTTTTTTTTTGGTAACTCTTGATCTGATTTCCTAATCTATTGTTGCAAGCAAAGCTAACACACACAAATCCCACGGGCATCTCTGTCCCCACATTTACGGCTTCTAAATTGCTATTTCTTGACTGATAACTCTTTTCTTGAAACCACCCAGGCAGAGGTGTATTGCCAGTGGAAGTCAAGAGTCATTCTTCCAATGTCATTAGTTACTACATTGCCGTGAGACTTGTTTGGTAGTAGCGAGCCCCTTGGTGCTCGGAGGTGTAAGATCCTGCAGAAGGATCGAGGCAGAGCTGGTGCTGCCACCTTTCATAGTAAAGGATTAGAAGTGACAGCCAGCTCTTCCCTTGACTGACTTAAACAATCGCTATCAAAATGAGTATAGTCGTGCCACATTCAGTCATTTTGTGCGGTAATACATGCTAACATCAGTGAGGAGATGGTGTTTTATATTCGTTGGGCTAGGTAGTTGGGAATCTGCTAGTCACGTGTCTCCCATGCTGTTATTTCCAGTAATATTCTTCATGTCAAAGCTTGTTCCAAATGTCTGAAGTACTGGGGAGAAGGGAATGAAATTCTCTTTGCGGCACTCTCCACATATTTTTTTTGAGTGACAGGTTGCTTAACTTGTCTCTGCTTCAGTGTTTCCCCATCTGGTATAAATGAGGATTATCTGTCTGTCTTGGATTCCTCCACGGCTTGCATCGCTGAAGTACCAGAGTGCCTCACAGTCTTGGATGCATATGATCTCCCAGCACCCCAGGATGTGGGAGAAGTACCATTAATCCCATTTTACAGAATTTTAAAGAAAGTGTGTGGTAGAGCAGATTTTCCAGGTCAGTGTTTTCTATAAGGCATTTTTTCCCTCTGGTTGACCACATATAATACCCAGAGAAGGTGGAGGAGAATCTTGAAAGTAACATTTGCTTTTTATTATCCACCTGAGTGAACATGTCAGTTGGATAGTTGAGTTGGCTAACTCTGAACCTGTTGCCTATCTTAGCCGACATAGGCCCTGCTTACATTATAATCAGGACAGTCTTTCAGGAAATAGGCCAGACAGTGACCACACCACTGGTATTTTGCAATGAGCTGTAGTTTTTCCTAATCGGATTAGAGCCAGGTGGCCGAAGGTGCTGTTCGCACAATAGCCTGGCCACTGCGTTTCCTGGACTAAAGGCAACCAAGACCAGAGGATGAACATAACCTTCCTTTTTATCAGGGGGATAGTGCCCAGTGTAAGGATGGGAATATGACCAGGTTTTGGTAACGTTTAAAATGTACTCAATCTTGTGTTTAGCGTGAATGTAATAATTAATAATGTAAGCCATGCGTAGGATAAAGTGTCTTGAATTTGGCATGCAACACTGACATGTTCTACAGCACCAGAGGGGCTCATATGTTGGTATTACAAACTTACAGGAAAGATTGCTGTCTTTGGGGTTGGAGTTGATGCCTTTCTCTCTGAAACAAATTATCTTGGGGGATGTGTACAGAGGAATGAACTTGCCCTGATTCTCATAGCAGGCTGTGGAGGAGCTGGGGGGCAGGAGCCCCAAGGAAAGCAAGGACTGCCCTGAGAAGTGTTGGAGATGCTCCCAGTTCTGTGGGGAAACAGGATCTGGACTTGAGCTCAGCCTTGCAGCCCTCTTTTTTTCCTTTAACCAGCAGATTGCCAGGGTAAATGCACTTGCTTCTGGGACACTGCAAGACAGGATAAAGACCCAGTACGAGTTGTGATCAGATGGGTTCCCAAACTGTCATTAGGAAGCACAGGTCCTGATTCAGTATCACCAGTGTCTTTTATATCCTGATGTGTGGAGATGGTCCAGGACAATAGCAGCACTCAGCACTTGGTCCTCCTTCCTCCCTTTGTCAGCTCTCTAAGCAGGCAACAGGTACTATGACTCGCTCTTAGTCTTTCTTTTCAAGACCTTCATGACATATGGGATGTGTTTCTTTTGAAGATACCTGTACTTTCTTGGCACTCTTCAGATTTGCCCACAAAATTTAAATCCAAGAAATCTATGTGGCTGCTTAGTGTATGCTTGCATTTGCAGGGGCTCTTTGCTTCATGTTAATGCAGAACATTCTGGTATATGCATTTGTATAGATTTTATTTTATTTTTTTAATAAAGCCTAGGAGAGATTTTGGAATTGCCCAGGATATGATGCTGGGGCTTAGGCCTGTTACTCTTACATTGCCCAAAGTGTAGCCAAAAGAAGGTGCTCTAGTTCAGGGATCACTATTTTTGTCCTTGCTCAGGGTGACATACACACACATCTGCGTCTCCTGTTGTGTCTGCACGGGGTGATCCCAGGGCATGGAAGGATGAGTGTTTTCAAGGCCCCAATTTACTCCTAAGGCTTTTCAGTATATGTGCTGTGGGCTGGTGCTCAGCCTTCATTTCCTCCCTCCTGCTAGAACCAAGGACAAACTCCTGTGTCTCAATACATTAAACCTGTCAATGTTTGACATAAGCAGCCAAAAGATTGATGAATGGAATGTGAAGCAGCTGGTTTTGGGGGGTGTGTGATTTTGTTATTGATAGGCCACCAATTTTTTTAACAACAAAACCTGTTTCAAAGGTGTCTTTCCAGTGATTATTTATGGTATTTTAAAAGAGAAAAACAAATTCTGTCATGAACACCCATAGTGACTCATCCTGCGGATCACCATTTCTGTGCGGACCTTTAGCTCTCCATCCCTAATGACTTCTAATGAAGGTGCTAGAAGGGGATTTGACATAGGCATTTCACGTAGTTTTACAAAATATTTTTTAGGCAGCGGTAGAGCATTTGGAGGTCAGGGATCCGGTGTTCTGCTCTGAAGCATGAGAGGAGCTTTGTCAGTTCTTACCCAGGATTACAGCCAGAGCTCTGGGTATGGAAGGATGCGGCAGGGATTCTCTGTTGATCCGGATCCTACTCCTTGCTTGGCAGAAGTGAGTACCTGGCTGCCTTCTAGGGTGCGGGGTGCGCAACTGGTTCCCCCCTCGCTAACCCTCTCCCTCACTGTCCCTCTTCGCTCCCTTAAACCTTGCCTGCTTTTACGGGGAAGGCGACCCACTGCGGCTGAAATGCTGCCAAATCTCCTTTCCTCCAGAAAGGCCTTCTTAAACCACAGCCTAGTATTTTATACCTAGAATGGTCTTTTCAGCCGTCTGCCTTTGTATAAGCCTTATATTTTCTAATGATTTAATGCTATATTTTTGTCGGAAATGGTGTGAAGGGCTGAAATTGTGGGACTGCTGACAAACATACCAGAGTAGGCTGTTCTCGACTATCAAATCTCTTTAAATATCCTCTCTTGCTAGTGGCAATAATTAATAATTAGGAAGGGGGAAATCTATTTTCTAATTATTTATTTGGCAGGAAGCTTTTTCTAGGAAGATAAGTAAATACCAAAGGAACAGTGGGTTGAAAAATATTGTGCAAAGTTTATGTAAACAAATTATGCGAAGATAAACAAAAAAAATCCAGAGTGTGGGCTTTTGGCTCTTGATTAATGAGCTTTTCCGGTATTTTGCTGGACAGGATCACTCACACCATGCTGTGTAGAAAACCCTTCTAAGGCTTTGTGCATCTGTTTCTGGAAATCTCTCACCCAAGTTATGTTTTTATTTAAAAATCCTGATGTGTAAGTGCAGTGGGCAAGTAGGTCTTGGTGTAACTTTGGGGTCACTGGAATCATACCAGAGGAGACTTTGGTCCCAGCATCTCTTCTCTTGCAGATGGCCACCCAAGTGCAGTAGCAGTGTATTCATAAGCACGGGTGTTTGTTTTCATCTGTTTTTTTAGGATAAGCACAACACTTGTTGAACTCTTATTGCTGTTGTGCGATAGATGGGGGCAAACGCTCCTTATTCAAAGGCGGCGTAGGCAATGAAGAGTGATCACATCCCTGTTCATAACATAGGGCAAACCAATACCCGTTCTCTTTAACATTTCAAGAGGAAAAGATTTATTTATTTATTTTTAAAAGCTCCAGGACTATCACCTGAACCTCACACATCGGACACGCAGTTCAGTTGGAAGGATTTCTGTTTAGCTTTTGTTTTAAACCACAGACTTTTATTTTGTCTCTAGATTCTACAGTGCAATGAGAACCCACATCATGTCCCAAATAAAGAGGATTAAACCTAAGGGAAAGAAGAGACTCCAGTGACTAAATAAGGATGTTATAATTACATATGGCAAATACTTATGTTTAGGAGGTTTTTGGTTTTGGAATCCAGAATCTGGTGGCAAGGATAACATAGTGGTTATTTATCAGTGCTAGCCCCAAATGCTTTGTTACACTTACATCCCACATTAAAGTAACTTGTGGATTTGCATTTTCAGCGTGTTTTGCGTGTTTGTTTCAGTTCTTTAACAGTGCAGTGATTCAGCTATCCTGAAATAACACATGGATAACAGCTGTAGGAAATCATGCAAAAATTTTATTAAGCACTAGACTCTGAAATTGCCTTTTTCCACTACAAATGCACTGACATCTGGGTCATATCTTCTGGTTAATTCCAGTGTGCCTGACAGTGTAACACACGAACACAAACAAGAGGGAAAACAACACAAAAAAGCACAAAAGAAGGGAATAGAAAATCGGTGCTCCTTGTGTTTCAGACACCGTACTCCAGAATACCTTTCAGATTTTCCTAATAAATCTATCTGAAGGTCTGACTTCTAGAGGGGATGACTATGGAAAGTCAGTATGACAGAGCTGGCAACCGCTATCGTGAAGTTTCGAGGTTTATCGTTTTCTACCAGTCACATTAAAATTGCAGAAAGTTATGTCTAGAAGGTAGTAGCAGGTGTCCTCCACAGGTCTTGTTACTGGGCATTGAAAATAAAAGGGATCAGAAACCATTCTCAAGTTTTCTGAAGGCTTTTACAGGGAGAGATGAACGTAATTTCAAACAGACTGTAACAGACAAAGCAACAGAAGTGCCAGCTGTGTGATGATTGACTATCTGAATAGCCTGAAATTTATATCTATGCAATTTTTTTTGATCAAATGGAGATTTTACGTCCACTTCATACATAAGCTTTTGAATGCTAATCTGTCTTTTAATTTACAGAGGTTAACATGAGAAAAATGTGGGAGTCCTTAGAAGTGAAAAAATACTGCAATGAAATATGCGGTCTTTCTGCAGCTGGTAGTTAGCTTAATATGTACAACATTTCATTAGTTACAAAGCATATTTATTACAGGCTTCAAATTATCAATGACAGCTAGGTAGTATAAACCTGTTGTGAGAGATATTCAGTGTAATATTAGCGTAAATTCTGCAGTTTCAAGTGAGATTCAAATGGGGCTCTATAAAAATAACACTTCTAGAAGATAGGGCTGGTAAGAATTTATGTAGTCCATCCACCTCATCTTAAGGCACGCTTAGCAATATCTGATCTATTTCTTGGAGTTATTCCTACATCCTATCCCAAAGAGTTCCATGATTGGGATTCCTGAACATTCCCAGGCAATGCATGCTATGCTTACCCACAGGGTTTTTTTCCCTGACATTTGATCTCTTTTCCTTGCTGGGTTTTAGGCTACTGTTCCAAATGAACGCGGAAAAATAGTTTTACCTTTACACATTGCAGCAACTGTTAACTTGCCAGAAGACTGTTATCCTCTCCCTCCTCTGCCTTCTCCAGGAACTGACATTTCAGTCTCTCCTCTTTGCTCATACTGTCTAGGCTTGTCATTATTTTTCTGTTCTACCCTGGACTTAATCAGTTGGTCCTGAAATGTGGCTTTCATAAATGGGCTAAAGCTTCCAAACTGAATAGCGGAAGGATTATTTTAGTTGGATTTTGCACCACTTCCCTGTTCACGCATTGCAGTAAGATCTGCTCTTTGGTGCCTCCATGGCATCGTTCAGTTTGCTAACGCTGTGAACTCCAGCGTATGTTTTTTCAAAGCTGTTGCCAAGCGGTCGTTCCCCTTCTTAGTTAAAAGTATGCCCCCGCTATGACCTAAGCATCATATTAGATTACTTTTGTTGCAAAATCTCTTCTTACCACTTTTTATTCTTGCTATTTATATGACAAAGTCAACAAAGGAAGGAGAGAGGGGGTGAAGGCTCATATGAGCAAGTTACCGTAAGGCGGCAAGTTCTTGCATGCTCCTCAGTGACTGTTCAGGTCCGTGCACCGCTCAGTACGTTGGGGTAAATGCAAGTTATTTATGAGACACGTTACCTTCAGCAAAGGAGCGGCAAGCTGCTTTGCATTTTTCATGGCGTGAGAACTTGCAAAGGGGGTAGCCAAACAGATGATGGGTGGTAATTTGTTCCTGTATCACTACTTTGATTTCATCCTGATCTATAAGAAAAACTAGTGAACCGTGTTTTAAATACAAAGGCCTTTGTCAGCGTACCCTATAATGGAGTGGAAAAGGTTTCTCATCAAAATTAAAAATGGTGATGAGGAATTTTAAATTGTGAATTATTTTTATTCTTTCTATTTGTTAGTGATACTTTTTGAGTCAACTGACTTCAGGGCACTCAGAAATTTTCTGGCAGTAAGGAAAAAGAATCTATTTTTAATAATTCAGTTGAATTTTTTAGTCATCCAGTTAAAATTACTTGGAGAGGAATCTACAGTCCTGTTTTAGAAAGTCATATTTGAACTGTGAGTCTCATTTTAAGGATATTTTTCCTTATGTGCAAAAGAAATTCAGAAGTTTTCCTAAAAGGGGAAGAAAGGAAAAGAAAAACAAAACAAAAAAACAGACAGACAACCGATTGAAACCCCCAAAGCTGCATGCAGTAAAGTTGCAGGGATGGCTGCAGACAGATCTTCCCACGCAAGATGCATTTACATGTTCTGTGTACGTATAAAGGGCTATTGCAAGTGAGGTAAGTGATTTGGTTTTGTGGTCAAGCAGCTAGGTTTGAACACCTGTTGTGATATCTACAGAGCCTTCATATGTCTGCCCGAAGTCCCACTTTGAAGATTTTTCAGTGAACAATCATCCTTTGGCACTGGCGATGCCACTTGGTTCAGCTGCCTGGAGGCTTCTGCTTCTCACCACAGTTAACTCAGAAGTGCTTTAAAACTAGTTGGGTCTACATGTACTTAGTATTTAGTGTCAGCGCACACACAGACGTTCTGGAAATGCAATTATTTTCTGTCCCTGTGTGGGTTTAATGGGATTTCCGAATCGTTCAAGAGCTCATTTTTTCCGAGATGCTGAGAGAAACCTGAACTCGTTCACACAGTGACTCTGGATTGCTTTACCTAAGCCTTTTGCATTGGTTCACCATCTATTGATGCGCGGTATGAAGCAGCGGACAGTATCTAAGGAGAGAATAAGAATATCCTTTAATCAAGTAAAAAGTCAATAAAACACATTTTTAAAATGAGCCTGAAGGCACGCGCTATTTTTCATAAGCTCGGCTCTTTCTTTTTTGGTCCTCTTTTCTCCAGTCAGGTTTTGTTATTAAGCGCTGTGGCTTTTTAATCAAAGCCCGCAGTTACCCGGAGTACATTTTTATGCTGGCTCTGGCCCAGGCGCAGGCTGCCGAGGCTGCACATCGACAGAGCGCCCAGAGAAGCATTCCTCAACTTGGACCTTTTGTCCCAGCTCACTTCCTGTTGACCGACGAGTGGCCCTTTGCCTGGCTTCTTGTCAGGTTGTTCACACAGAAGAGAGTTCAGTGTTTCTAAGGGCAGCGAAATCTTGAAGCAGATTAAAAGTAGTATGTGATGCTCTTTGGAGCAAGAATGCCAGCTTTTTTTTTCCTTTTTTTTTTTTTCTTTTTTTTCTTTTTTTTTTCCTTTTTTTTTCTTTTTTGTTTCTTTCTTTTTCTTTCTTTTTCTTTTCTTTTGTGGGTTTGCTAAAGGACAAAGGTCGCAAGGACGAGATAGAGCGGTTTGGTGTGCTGGGGTATAATTACACTCCTGCTAGGGAAGAACGGCATAAGATATTTACTGGCTGACTGTTCTCTTTAATGGCAGGGTTGAATCCCTGACCATGTGTAAAGCCTCGTGAAAATGTACTATTACTTGTCAGAATATAATTTTAATACAGTTGCTACAGCTCTGTTGCAATATGTCCGGCGTAAGCACTGGGTTTAGTAGCTGGAGGTAAGACCTCTCTTTGGACATGTCCTTTAATGCAAAGCCTGTAGAGTGATGTGTTTGTTGTATTATCTGTAAAATCTTGTTGTCTGGCTCTTTTCCCCTGCTGCATACATGTGTGATGCGTGTATCTATATATGCATAGTTATATATACGCACATATGAACATACATAATAATTTCAGTGTTTATCATAGGAGTAGAAATACAGTGGTAGCTGCAGCAGTGCAATGATGATACAGGGAGCCCTGAAAAAGTCATTTGTGCCCCAAAGCTTTTCTGTTTTCTTCCAACTATGTGAGCTGGACTAGAGAAAGTCCCTGCTACTCCCTGCAAGCGTTATAGGCTTTGCCTTGCTTTTTTAGTGTTTCTGGCAGAGAGGAAAAGTATCGTAGTGGAAACCTCTCTGCTGAGTTAAACCCGTGTGCACCGTTCTCCTGGCACACAGGTATTTTACTGCTGCCCTGAGCTACTAGGGAGTGATCTGAGTAAGAGATTCCTTAACTACCAGACCCGGAGGATGATTCGGGAGCGTAAGGCGGCGGCTGACAGGATTAAACGAAGAGAAGGAAGCGGAGGCTGAACACCCAAACCCCACGTCCCGAGAGCAGGCTGGCGGCACAGCCCGCCGAGGGCAGTGGCAGGGTGCTGCTGTTGGCGTCACCTCGCTGGACGCGGCAGGACGTGGGACACAAACGCCTGTTTGTACAGGTGGGGGCAGGAGGAATTAACCCAGCAGTTGCCATGCCAAGACCTCAGCCCTCTCCATAAAGATGAATATAGGTCCAAGAACTGTTGAAGGGCTTTTTGTGTACGAGTGTGTGTGATTTCAGTGATTGAAAGCTTAGATTTTTCCAGAATTTCCTAGGATGCATCCAGGTAAAATTCAGTAGGAAGGAGCATGCTTGTATGAGGTTTTTATAGGAAGCAGGCTCGCAGCAATACAGAAGTAGGTTATGAGTCTTAATGCGTCTCTCTCTCTCATTCCTCATTTCTCTGTCTGCGTTCCTGAGGGACTCCTTCATATCACGCAGCCCATTTGACTTATGACCTAATACAGATTTTTTTTTTTTTTTTTTTTTTTTTTTTTTTTCCCTCTCAGGAGGGGACAAAGGGTAGGGCAAGACCNAAACTTTTTTTTTTTTTTTTTTTTTTTTTTCCAGCTCAGCAGAGGTGAAAGGCTAGGGCAGTATCCCACAAGCAACCTAGCTTCCACATTTTTTCCCAATCTTAAATACTTCAGTACTTGCAGGCAATTTTCCATGTCAAGATACCTGCTTCCAGTGGCTGGAGGATAAGGGGAAATTATGGGGTTAACTAAACATTTTCAAAAAGTCTCTAGAGGAAATCATAAATAGCTCTTAATACTAAACATTTTTTAAAAATTAAAGGGGGAAAAATGCTGGTCACTTTTCTAATTGAAGAATGCCATTAGTTGTTCCTATCGTTTATCAATATAATTTAATTTGTTGCTGGCAGTTTTTTCCCCTCTATACATTTCTGGTATCACTGCATTTTTAATATCATGGCTATCAAATTATCGTAAAGGGAGAGAACTAGTGCTTTATGCTTATAGGAACAAACATTATTAAATATGGAAAATTAAAATGTCTTTGATTTTTTTCCTTTTTGTTGGGTCTGGGTTTTTAGTTGGTATTTGTTCCACACTACTTTTCCCTCTGTAGAATACTTTTATATTAATAAATAGCTGAGCTTACTATATGTGGAAAATGATTGCTCCCCCAGATGTTAGGACTCAGGAACCATCTTCTTTGGAGCCAGACCACCTATCCATGCAGTTATTTCTCTGATTTTCATGTCATCTTTATGGTTTTGGCATGGGCAGCCAGACAAATTAGCCCCCATTAGGCCATTTTTTCCCTCAGCTCCAGAGATTTTAAGTGCCTAAGAATCACTGTAAAACCTAAATCTTGGTCTGTGAAGTTATGCAGCTAATAGATCACATACAGTAAAAAGGCAAGGGCCAAATTGCTCTAGAAGTACCTGCAGATAAAAAAAAAAAAAGGATGGGAGTGTGAAAAGGAAGGTGAGAGAAGGCGATATGTGTGTTTGCTGGAAATGGTTTTTTAGGTTGTTGGGCAAGACCAGTGGGCACCAGTGGTGACTGCAAGCTGAGAACGCAGTGGGTCTTTTCAAAGTTTGAGTATTAGAGGGGTCCTTCAAAGTTTGTCCATTCTGAAGGACTCCAAAGGGAGCACAATGATACCAGAAGTGAATGCAGTTAAGAGGAAGCCTTCAGTTCCACCCCAGTGGTCACAATACTGCAAGGTTGGGATGGGATGGGTGAGGAAAGCGTACGCACGCTGGTGGCACGGGGGACACCAGGAGCACAAAGCCACCGCCTCCCGAAGGGCTGAAAGGATAAATGGCCAATTTGCGCACACAAAGAAAATGTTTCTTTGACAAGCCATGCTGAATTACACACAGGGAAAATTCCACACGCCCTTAAAAAAAATAATCAATATACTGCTTTAAAAATACAATTTTTTTTCCCTGATTTCAGTGACTTCTGTAAACTGCGTGTCTGATGCCCGGCTTCCAGGTCCAAGCAGCAATGATAGATTAAATAACTGTGTTTTTTAAAAAACAATCTGTTTTCTTTTTGACATAAGTGAAAGCATCTACTGGCAAGCTTGTTAAATTAGTTGCTTTTTATTGGATGTCATTGGTGAAAGAAGAAATATGTAGTACAGATGTGTGCTTGAACGCTCAGGGAAACAACTTTAAGGTGGTAGGATGTTGATCACATTGCTTGGCCTTTTGGTCCAGCTCAAAACATCTGTGCAGCTCAGCTGAGTTGTGTTTTTACCGGTTGGATAGCAAAGTCGATGTGTCAATACAGAGTTTGAACGAACGGAAGGACTATTTTCTTGGCTATCCTTAAAAAGCCAGGAATGCAGACCATTCCCAAACATAAACATTCTTGTCTGTAAATATTTCAGTTATACGTAGGTGTAGCTACAGATATCTGTCTTAAACAGAAAACCCTCAGAGTCAAACCCCAAAATCTCTGCACAATTTTTTTGGGGTCCAAATTCTCTCTTTTTTACTAATTATTTTGTTTTTAGGAGATGCATATGAGTAAGCAGTGTCAGCTGGAACAACACTTCCGTGAATTATTTTAAGTTAGAAACAAACTTTTGCCTAGTACTTTCCTATGGCCATTTGGAGTGCCGTTCAGTCGGTTTTTTCCCTTCGAGGTCCAACTTCTCTGTCAGCTGCAGTCAGCAGTGAATTAATGCTCTTGGATAAAACACGGCAAAAGATGGGTTTCCCATCTGTTAAGATTTTTGAGAATTTCTTCACCTATTCTGTATCGGGGTGAACCCAAGATTTTTTGAAGCAGAGACAGAGGAGAAGAGAAAGTGGGGAACCCTCCCCTCTCCCCCACAGTCTGCTGCTTTTTCAAATCTGAAGAAAAGCTTGTGTGTGCAAAAGTATGTTTTCCAACTATCTGTTGATGTAGTAAAAGATATTTTCTCTGTACTTGCTTCTCTCCTGTCCTTAGCTTGGCTCTGTTACAGTGTCATAACCACCGGAAACACTCCGTCCAAACAGCTGGCCAGGGGTGGAAAACTCGGGTTGGAGCTCTGGGTCTGAATCAGTGCCCAGCCTGACCTCGTCCTCCCCCACAAAGGGTGTCCTGACCCTCAGGCTGCTCTGCTGCCCTTAGCCCTGTTGTAACTTTGAGTAGAAACTACAATGTGGAGGTGAAAGGTCTGTGGAAACCATTCTATTGTTTTGTGTTAATTTAAGTGGATTAGGGTATTTTTTTTCAGAATAAAACTATTTGTCTGGCAACTTCCCAGTCCGTTCCGCTGTTTAGCTTGCAATATTTGTGTCTGCCTTAGGAACAAGTTGCAGCAAAATAATGAATGCCTCGGAGAGTCGGAGCATTGGATTATATAGCCCAGGAGAGCGAACACGCCTGGGTCCAGGGCTGCTCCCAGGCTGCAGTGGGTCTGAGGACAGCCCAAAGCAGGCCAGCGTAGTCTGCACCAGCAGTCAGAGCGTAAGACAAGAAGGGATTGGAGCAAACCAGGAAGAAGTTCACTAGTCTGTCCTAGAAGTTTAATTTGAAGAGAAGTAAGCATCCAGCTTTTAGACATGAATTGACCACCAGCACACAGCAAGTTGTGACCCTGACTGTTTGAAATTGTGGGGCATTAGAAGATAGATGTTGACTCCACTGGGAAGTAGAAGTCAAAATCTTGTGGGCAGGAGCATCTTGCAAGAGGTCATAGTAAGATGTGGGAAAGCCTTTGATTTAGAAATTAAACAGCTACAGTAACTGGTATAAACACTGTACGACATAAGGTTTGTGACTGATAAGTGGATTAAAACATTGCTCTGCCATTAGATGTCGTGCACCTCCCATCCTCCTCCCTCAGATTAAACGTCCCTCTTCAAGCCAAGACATTTTGGTAGTTACCAGTTGAACATTAAGAGGAACATGCTGTCAAACGTTAACTCTAAATTAAGATGTTTGTTATATTAAGTGATTATCTCTTTAGGCATACGCCCCCAAATGAATATCCATAGAGAATCTTTTATAAATAATTCTTTCAGAAAATGATAATAATAAAGTGACTTGTTAAGGAAGAGAGGACAAGGACTCATTCCCTGCAGTGATGCCTTGTTTATTCTGAGCCATATAAAAAACTGGTGCAATAATTCCTTCTCTAGAATACAAAGGCTATCTTCAACACACAGATTTGGCCAGGGTTTTTTGTTTCTTTCTTGTTTTGCTAAGCACGCATAAAAAGTGTGCTAATTCTTCCCTTTTATCTAGAGAAATCATCACAATATCATAGTTAAAGATGTATCTAAACTGATCATTAACTGGGGATTTGAGAGACTTGGGTTTTTTTTTATTTTATTCTAAATAGTCTTTCACATTCTTCTGCACAAAGCGGAATGCTGTGCTGCGATGGATCTGTTTCTATAAGCCAGTGCCTCTTGTATAATATATCTGCTTTCTTTGAATCTAAGTCACTAGGCTTTATAAGAATACCTTGGGTGAAATGTTGAAGGGAAATCATACACTTCTCAGCTGTACATGGGCTATGTGAATGCAACGTATTTTCTTGGGGCGAACACCTGGGTGGTAGAGTAGCAGTCCTTATCAGTCGATACCCATTCCACCAGTCCTCTCCACATTGATCCAGTACTACTGTAATACCTCGTGCCAGTGCTTTCTGTCAGACACCTCCTTTCTGGTACAGTAGAGCTATCAAAGGTCTCCTGGATGATTTCTAGCCTGATGTATCGTGGCCACAAGATCCTGTGATGTGTCGTCATTGCATTTAATTTTCTCTAAATAAGTGGGAAGGTAAAGATCTTCTGAAGACTGAGGTCACGCTAGTTTTTCTAACGATACTTCAGATGTACGTGCTTTATCGAAAAGCCTGATTTTCTACTATTGAAGACACAAACCCCCAGAATCCAGAGTTAGCTGTGCCACTGTAAATTAGAATAATCTCTCATATCCTCAGTCTTTTCCAGGTATACATTAAGATAGAGTGTGGTCAGTAGATTTCAATTCCAAATCTTCAGTGTGGTGACAAATTAATTACAAGTAGATAAGCTCTGATTACCCATCAAGCTTCAAGTATAGCTTTCACTGACAACTGCTGATGCAACATGTCGTTGTCTAAACTCAGTGAAGTTATAACAAGAATAACACACTAATTAATGTTAGAAAAAAAGAAAAGGAGATGAATTTTCTACCTCAAATGAAAATTTAAGGGGAGTAAAAGGGTGAAACTATCATCAAATTCAAATGAAAATGTAACCACAACAATTCTGTGTTTTGATAACTGTAGTTAACAGAAACTGCAAAGCTAAACTTGGCAGGTGAACGCAGTCTGTTTAAATGGTAGAATAATGTAATATTTTAAATGTACAGTTGATGCTAACGTATGATTTTTGGCAATTTCCAGAATGCTTTTTATGATCAGAAAATGTGTTTTGCCTGTCTTACTAGTTGCACAAGATAACTTTAAAGTGCTTGTAGTCTGGTGCAATAACATTAGTCCTTTGTGTAGCTCCGTGTCCTACAGTGTGCGTAATGACAGTGTAGTTATCATAGCTGTTAACAAATGGGGCTTAATGGTTGCTTCAGTCTTTATGACTCAGGCGAGACACTTTAAAAATTGTACTGTAAACTCATTAGATGTAATTTGAATTGGAAGTTCTAGAAATAGATGCTAGCTGATAGACTTTGTTGATGGCCATAGAGCAAAACAATTAATCCCTGGTTTATTTATCCTGGTGGGTTGGTTTTGTGTTTGTTGATACCTCACTTGTCCTTGTTTCTTTCTCTGAAGACCTGTTAGGGCTGTTTTGGTTTTTTTTTTTTTAAGGGAAGCAGAAAAAAATCTGTTTTGTTTGCGTGAATTCAGGTTTGAGGAACTTAAAACATCTGGTTTTCAGTTCTGCTTGCTGCCAGCCTTCAACTGTCCTGGTAAGCTGTGTTTTTTCACAGATGCGAGGCAGACTGGTATAAACAGCAGTCCCCCTAGTAAAAAATCGAAGCATTAAATCAGTGTTGATATCATTTTAATTTATTTTTTTTCCTTGAATGCTAGTAAATAGTGGCTGAAGTTCATGTGAACAAGGATGTTTAGAACAATATGTTTTGGCTGCCTGACTCTCAACATGAGGCAATGTGTAATTCACATGAACCTTCTGCAGAAGTTTCTGGATTACATACCAAATGCAGTGCTGGCGTCGTAGCACAGAGACCCTGATTGAAGTCCAGCTTGTAGTTCCACACAGACTCATTTTTTCCAGGATATAGCTCTTTCCAAGAGCACAGAGCACAAGCGAGTAGTTAGATGATGTTTGGCTCCTCAGCTGTTCAGTCTTATGATAGAGAAATAGCTCCCTTCCAGCATTCGCCATTCTTCTGAACGGAGGTGCTCGGCAGAGTCATCCAGCTTTGGTAATAACCAAAAGCATCCCCTGGCCAAGGCCATTAAAATGTTCTTTTCAAAGTATTCTGAGTATTGCCTGGATGAGCCGGGGCGCAGGCACGTGAGCCAAGGGGTGGGCGTGAGCCACTAATTAGGCGAAACAAAATCAAACTCGGATTTGGCGTGCTATATGGGTTGGAGCCAGCAATGTCTCCTGCTCCAGCAGTGATTTATGACACTTCCTCAAATACGAAACATCTGGGAAGAGAGGTCAGTAAAGTCCCTTTGCGAAAGTGCACGCAACAGGATGGCAGAGGAAGGCAAGGCACATGAAAACTGCCAAAATCTTGTATAACTCTTTGTAGCATTAAAAAAAGCAAATGAATAAATGTTGCTTCCTCCCTCCTTAGCCAAACATAGTGTAATGCTCCTGATGGATAAGGTCATTATTTTATTTCTCCCAGATAACAAGGTCTCATTTGGGTTAATCCTACAGCAAAGCAACCCACCAAATTAGAGTCTTAGCTCCTGCCCAATCTGTTATGTCATTATATGCGCACGCCCATTGTTTTACCATATAGTACATTTTATTTGGTGTAGTGAGCCTTTCTGTTATGATACTTGCTGATATGGAACATATGATATTGTGACTAGTCCACGTTTTCTGTCATATTCCGCTAGCATAACCTTGCAAGTGGTATGAAAGGCTTTTACACCTGTCAGAAAGGCTTACTTAACTCATATGTTAGAGCTACTACAAAACCAGCTTGCTGAAATGAGCTGCAAATTCAAAGCAGCATATTGAATTTTGTAATTTATTTGTTCACAGCACAGGTCAATTAATTTATTTCACAGTGATGTAATATTTAATATTTGAAAAAAATAGATAAAGTACGGCTGAGAACCTGTTCTCTGTTCAGCTGAGCAAAACAGCAAATGTTTCTCCTGTTCGCAGCAAATACAATGCATGTCATATGAATAACACTATCCAGTGAAAAATAGGCATGCTTGCTGCAATGGTTTGGACCATATTGTTTTTCCTGTCAATGGAAGATTCCTTAACATTCCTTGTTAAAAGGCACAGTACAATTAAACAAACAAATAACTCTTTCCCAGACAGGAAAAATAAATAACCTTTCTGGGCCTCTCAAGCTGAAATTGTCACACATATTTTATCCATAGTTCTTTGAGACATGAAATATATGTCCCTTTTTGGTCTCTATGAGGCTTTGCAATATGGGGCCCAAGCTTAGTGTAAGCCTTTCTTCTACCGTATAACACAAGTAATCAATGATTGTTGCAGCATCCTATTTTTTAAATCATCTTTTAAAATAGCATGCGAAGAGGTAGCATTATGTGCTTAGTCAGGTTTGTTTATTCCAATTCCTCAAGCTTCATATTTTGCCAAACCCAAACATTAAAACACTAAAAAACTCCAAAATAACAACAACAAATCACAAATGATTAGGAAAACAGACTCCTGAGTTTGACTTTTAAATAAGTCACCAATACCAAGAAGTCTCAGATAAAAGAGGTGCCAACAGCAGAAACCCAGTAATTTTTTAATAGAGAAAGAGAAAAAACAACCAGAAATGCTTGTAGGTCCAGTGATATATCCTGTGGAGTATAGACAAAAACAGAACAAATATAGACAATGATAGAATAAGGACAATAAATCTATATAAATGATGTATTACACCTGGAATACCTCCTATAATCTCAAACAGTAGCTCACTCTTGCACACGTGTTGACGCCCCTGGCCTGGGCTTGGTGCATTCTCTCTATCTGCTCTCATCCATGATCCCTCACTGAAGAAAAGCCAATGGAGAGACTCCCTACGCGTTCCCCAGCTGCGTGGCAGTGCTCCTTGCCAAGATAGATGGTAAGGCTTTGTTCTTAGCAAATGAAGGTATTTTCATCCTATTTTTAAGATTAATTACAGAGACGAAATACAACAAATACATCTTTCAAGGGTATTTGTCTATACCAATTTGTGAAGGTAGAGAGTACGTGTATGGCAGTCTTAAGTGTTGATTTTGATGGCCAGATTTTGGGTTTGTTTGAATGAGCAAATGCTTAACAGTTTGCTGATAGTTTGCTGATAGGTCTTTATGAATATCCCTCCAAGCATTTGTGCCAGTGCCAGCATATATGAATTCTTTTATGTTTGCCGTTTCTTTACTTTCTAAATTCATCACTTTTTATTTTTGTTAACTTATCAATAACAGCACCTTTTTTGTGTTATCCTTACTGCGTGTGAAGTTTTGAGGCATGCCTGCGTGACAGTTGAACTGCAACTTTGCTGTTTTGGCATTGAATGTCAAACCTGAGTCTCCTGCTAGAGGGCCAAGACGATGTTTAGATGCTATCTATTTATCCATTCTTCATATCAAAATCCATGGCAGTGTCCTGCAGAAGACAAACAACATATTTTGCTGCTGTGCCTTCATTTCATTGCTTCATCTTGATAGCTCGTATTGAGGCTTGTCGTTATTTTTAATGGAAATCCATGGCATATAAAGATGCAGAGTTGCTACAAGTGGGCAAAGTAAAGAGCAGCCTGGACCCAAACGGCAGTGCCCAGCTGTGTACGTTGCCCGTGGCAGAGCCGTGGGAACCCACATCTTTTGGTGCTGGGGCCAACAAGGTGCTGGGATGAGCAAGAGGGTGGCTACTACAGGGACAGGAGAAAGGGTAACGGGGCTCTTTCCACACTGTCTTTCAAGACAGTAAAAACAACGGTTTATGCTGTTCTCCTCCCGCGACAGGAACAACCCAGCCATGGCCCCTTGTGTCTGCGACAACAAAAGTCTGTTTTGCTCCTGATCAACCTTCAGATGCCTCTGTTAGTGTTTGAGTGTGCAGTGATGGAGGCTGTCAGATGCTATCAAAAACTGATTAAGTTAATGAGCTTGTTTTGCCACTTGACGTGCTTCTCAGTAACTGTTCCGAAGGTGAAAATCTGGTAGGCACATGATCTTCTGGACTGTGAAATCCAGCCCGCTCTTCTTTTTAGATATGCTAATATGGGTCATCTGTTTTGCCTGTCACCAATAATCAGAGTAATTTAGATCACCTTTGATTTACACACTATGTTTTCATGCCTGTTTCTTTGAGGACATATTTTTGAGGAATTAACATTTGGTTTAACTTGTTGGCTTTCTTTTTGCCGGTATCCTGGCTTATCCAGGCTTTCAGATGAGCCTCCCTGGAAACTGCAGCTGTAGCTGTTGCATTGCCCTTCCATTTGTCATGTAGACACAATTGCGGTGTGTCAATAGTGACTTCCTGAGATCTGAACTAAGCCTAAGAACACTGAAGCCTGCTCTTCAGTTCAGATCTCTCTAGTGATATCAAATCTTCTGTTGGATCCTCCAGCCTTCTGCTATTGCTTTTCCTAATACTGTGAGTGAATCGGGTTTTCCTGAGCTTGATTTATAGTTCTACTAATTAGAAATTAGGTTGCTCGTCACATTAGTTCCTTTGATATTCTGGGCAGGTGGTCTAATACATAGATACATTTCAAGTCATGAGGTGGGTACAGATGTGGGGACCCAGTGGTCTGCTGGGGCAGCTTGGTCTTCTACTGATTAGGCAGTGGTTACCAGTTTCTGACTTGTCTGTTCTTTTCTCTACTCGGTTGTCAACATCCCCAACACTACGCTGAAGCTTCCTGTTCTAATTATTGGGAATTTGCCAGTAAAAAATTGTAGAATTAATCTTTGATCTCATCATCATAGTCATCTTTTAGTTAGTAACATTATATAATTGTCATTTTCATGTGTTTTGAAACCTACCTTGGAGCAATCAGTTGCTAATAAGTTCCTACAAGATGAGAAATCTTCTTTTAGAAGTCCTAATTAATGATGCTTCCTGTGAGTGGTAACCATCATGTCTCTTTGAGTAAATTCTGGTTTTATTTTCGTTTTTCCATGGCTTTCTGCCTGCTTCTCGTTATTAACTATTGCTTATTCCGGGAAGAGTAATTACTCCAGACTGAGATTCTGTTTGTTGCCTCCTTTCATAAACTTTTTTGGCTTTTGCTAATGCAGCCATGGTCCAAATGTTCCAAAAATTTCTTTCAGAAGTTGTTGTACATCCTCAGAGATTTCGTTACTTTCTAGCTTTCAACAAGAGTCCATGCTTGGCAGTACAGAGTCCATTACTATGGTACTGTGTCATGTATCCACCTTTCTGCGTCACTGGCTAGCGTAACTTCTTAGACAGCCAGAAAGCTCCTTTTTCACTGGAATCTACCCCTTAGCCCTGCACAGTTCAGGTGTCATGAATAGGAGTGAAAGCCTGGTAGATTCTTAACACTCTTTCTGCAGCATCAAAACACAATCCCCAAAGGAGAGGTTTATTTAAATAAGATATATATGACATGTATATGTGTGTGTGTGTATATGTGCATATACTTAGTTGAAACAAACTCTAAGCAAATGTGGGGTTTAGAGATGAGTTAAATCAAGAGGATTTCTGACAATGAGTACTCCCAACATATCTGCATTTTTGGGAGAGAAAAACCTTTTCATTTTCTTATGTTGAGGAGCTTTTTTATTGTGAGTCTGATTAACCAAAGCACCTAAATGCTGGTTTTACTCTAAGCACGTGCTTAAAGACTTCTGCTTTGGGGAATACTGGCTCCATGGAAAAAAGCTGATCAGACAGTATTTTGAGCCACAAGGAGCTTTCTGTGAAATAAGCTGACAACAGCTCCTTAACCAGTTGAAAACTGGAAGCACAAGCCTGCATAATCAGCAATGGTCCTGCTTTTATTACAGTGAAACTGCTGCCAGTAAGTGAGACTGGATATTCAATCTGCCAGCTGGCATCTTCCCTTCCCCTCTGAATTTTGATTATTTTTACAACAATAACTATTAAACTTTGTGTTACTGTGATGCTTTGCGTCTGAGGACCTTACAGTGCTTTACAAATGCACAATAACTGGTTAAAGGGATTAGTCTAATTGCCAAAAGGTAAAGATAAATGTGTTATTCCCATTTTACAGAAGAAGAAATTGAGGCAGCAAGAGGTTAAGTTATAGGAAGGTCCACAGACTGTTTAGCATTGTATAGTGAAGGGAATAAAAAGGATAAGCTCGAATGATAAATAGAAAGTGAGATGAAATGAGGTAATGTTCCCTCTTTGGTGATCTAGGACAATCATTGAGAACTGTATCTTCCCATTTGCCCCTTCAGTTTGTAGCCCTATGAGCTGGACAAACTGGTCTTACCTTTCTGAGGGGAAAGAGTAACTCCTCCAAACTGGAAGCCGAGATGGAAATGCATTAGAGATTTTTTAACATTATTATTTTTGCTAGAAAGATGGATGTAGCTGGTAAAGTTATGATGTCAGTGGAGCTAAAAAAGGGGAAAAAAGTCCTACTTAGGTTGCACGAGGAGTGAAAATGTTTGTGAGGGACTTGCTGTGCTAACCTGGGTCTGCACCGACCAATTTCCCGTGGCCCTGCAGCTTTATTGCTTCCAGCACCCAGGCTGGCTTGTTCAGGGTTTCAGGGATCTCTGCACATTTCTACCCTGTGTCATGTACTAAAGAAGAAAGCCTCGGCTGTACTGAGGCCACTAGTGACCTCCAGCAACAAACCTGGTGCCGATTTCCCTGTGACGGTAATGCAGTCAGCGGTTATTGATCCCCTGCTAGGGAACAGGCTTTGCACACGTGAAGTTACTGTCGTCGTCCTTTTCTCAATTTACTGCCCTTGCCTGGCACGGAGAGATTTGGAAATTTATGTGTGTCGTGTATGAAGCAGGTTATTGTATTTTAGATTAAAAACAGTGGAACTGTCCTTGAAAGGGTACAGCCTGGGGAAGTAACAATGAAAATGGGCTTACATTATTTTAGTTAAGAAGAGATTAAGGAAAATGCTTTGATCTCTCATGGTAATGATGAACTTCAGCAGATGTACCTGAAGTCTTTAATGCTTTCTTCCACTTTCTCTCAGTTAAGTAAAAGACCGCCAAAATCCACAACACTCGCTTTCTGCATTTTTATTTCAAAGAGAATCTCATTGAGGGTGAGGGAAATGCTCATTAAATTGAGCCAGCTTGGTAGATACAGAGTTGTTTCCACTAGCTAGCTAATCTGTTGGGCATCAGCCATAATCAGAGAATGATTACATCTGCATCTATGCAGTGAGTTGTTTGTTCCTTGGTGTGTCTGTGTCAATCCACGTTTAGATTTGAGTGATAGTACATATGCATTATGCCAGTTTAAGAAAGCACTTCAGGATTTAGTAGGGTGCTGAATACGGGGAGGGGAGCAGTGTGTAGTCAATACGGTAAATTATACCAACTGGAAACTTGACCTCCTACTTTTATTTAAGAGTTATTATGCATACATATAATAATGTGCATGCTTGCAAACTCCACTTACTTTTTAAGGAAAAAAAAAAGCTAAAGAAGAAAGGATTAATTGGTTTTAATTCACTGAGCTTCTTAAAATATACTTAATAGCACATTGCTTTAAAAAGATGTAAAGGAGCAGAGGAATTTGAGGCAAAAAAGTTCACGCCTTCCAGCTAATACTTGCTTTTCATTGTATCGGCTGGCTGTGGTTTGCCTGCATGACCCAGCTGCAGTGAATGGAATCGAGCAAGAGCCGTTTGCCCGAATCTTTGCTGTGTGCTAACAGGAAGAAGTAGTGGTGACAGTCGTACCCTTCATCATCACGGGGAGAGAACAGAGAGGGGAGGGAAAGAAACGACTGAGAGCAAATGAGAACAATATTTGGCCCAAATTAGTTTTCCTGACCAAACACTTGGTATTTTTGTTCCAAAGGCCCTTGGCTCACAATGAAAATGAGCTAATCCCTATTAGGAAGTCTTTCTGGATTTTGACTGGGAAGTGTTTGGTGTTGAATGAACGAGCTTTGAGAGAAGCTTTTGTCCATGTTGTGTTCTCATTAGCGGTGTTCTCATTAGCGGAGCCTTGTGATAAAAATGGGTGCATTGCCCTAGTTTTTATTTATTAGAACTAAAATCCAATGTGCAAGTATCCCTGTTTGTTTTGTTGTTTTTTGTTTTGGTTTTTTTTCCTTTCCTTTCCTTATCCACCTATGCCATGCTTTGCATGAGTGCCTCGCTGCCCTGTCCCGTCCTCTGTTTACAATCCCAGCATGAGTGTCTCGCCCTCCTTTCCCTTCCTTTCTTCTCCCTTTGGCACATGCCATGAGCTGGCTCTTGCCCCACACTGGAAGCTTGATAAAGGCTGAATAGTGACACTTGCAGAGCGAAATGTTCACCCTGCCCAGTTTTAGAAACAAACACAAAAGTCTCAATTGAAAAGCTGGTTTCTCTAGACTCTATGTAACCTGCAAAGAGAAGCTCCTTCAGAAGGTGGTTCAGAAAATGAATCTAGCTTTGGTGCTCCGAAAGGTCCTGTGGAGGAGCCGCTCTCCATCTCCACTGACATATGGGGAACCCCGGGTTCCTGCCCTCTTAAACAAGTCAACGGTACCTGAAGCTGGGCAGCACTGAAGTTTGGAAGCTGAGCTATCTTCAGCTGTACTCCAGCGAACAACTTTTCTCCTGTAGCAACCATACTTTGAGAAGCAAAATAATGATCTCCTGATACGTGTTCCTTGCGTAAAAATTAGTCATTTTAAGTGTGTTCAAAGACTTTCCAAGGCCCTAATTCCACCTTGAGTGTTTTCTAGCTGTGTTTATGGGACAGAAGCAAGTGCCTGGGAAGCAAGTTGCAGCAGGGAACCATTGCAGCAGGCAGCCGAAGGCTGTGACACCAGCAGAGCATTGGCTTTCTCACTGGTTACTGCCCTAAAAATGTGCTGCAAGCCTAAACTGCAGCATCAATCGGGAGGAGGTTTCAGTTTATTCTGTGCCCTTGGCCCTTCAGCTAGGACCAGGCTATTTTTTGTGTTGGGGAATGTTGATAGCAAAACCTCTCCTGAGGTGGCTGGACTGAATCTTCCGAAGTTGGTTAAAATGGTGTGTTAAAAAGGCAGCACTTCATGGACTTGGTCTTGCTTGGGATATGGGGCTCGACTCTTTCATGAGAGAAATTTTCCATATAAGTACCTAATACTTTCTGTTTCCGATTTAACTAGAAGTTCTGGCATTTTCTCTGTCTAAAAGTCTCATTAGTAGGAAGACTCTCATGATATTGTGGCAAGTCTACTCCCAATTTTGTATAAAATCAGTAAGTACAGAACCATATTGGACAAGAGAAATAATGGATATAGTATGCTAACTTTTTTTTTTTTTTTAAACTGAAAAAAGGTTCAATTCCAAGCAAATATTTGGGTTAGTTTTCACTTTCTTTCTTCCCTAATTGGTTCCTTTGTTGCACTATCATTTCAAAACAGACCTTTCTGCTTACTTTTCACCTTTTTTCAAAACGCTTGTATTCTATACTGGACTCTTAAGACATCTGTTGCCTCTGTAGTTTTCCTGTTTCAACTTTAGAAGCTGTTGGGTTTTTTTTTTGTTTTGGTTGGGGTTTTTTTTGTTTGTTTGTTTGGGGGTTTTTTGTTTTTTTTTGGTTTTTTTTTTTTTTTTGAGAACTACTGTTTCCATCTGAATAGCTGAAATTAGCAGACAAGGGAAATTGGGGGCTGGAGAAGCTAGAAAAACAGGGTAGGAAAGAGGAGATGATGGAAGAAAAGGACAGGAATACATAAAATACAGTAAAGATCTGTTTGAAACATAGCAGGAAATATGGGAAAAACAGAAGAGTGTGGAGAGAAAAAGCAAACAAACAGAAAAGGAAAAGAATTGCATTGCCAGAGGATGAGATCTTTGCTCTCTCCTTGCCTCTGTTGGTATGATTATGTGTTTGTTGGGAGTATACAGGTTTTTATGTGGAAACATCTTCCCTGTTGTCACCCCTGGATAGAATGATTCCTTTGAAATGACTTACAGTAGTGGAAAAGTCATGAATCAAGCCATCTTCCTAGCCTATGCATGACTCTTTCTCTTTTTAAGTCACCTTAGAGGAGCAGGGAGAGGAGGAGCTGGAAAGTGAAGAATAGAAGTGATCATCTCAGGGCTGGAAAGAAAATGGACAAGGCTGTCTGGAAAAAAGAAGCAAAAAGAACAGCCTACTACAGAGCTTCCTGATACCAATCTATCTCTTAAGAAAAAGGGAGAATATGGTTGTGTGTGATTTGCTAGAGGAAGTAGAGGAAGGTCAATTAAAAAAAAAAAAAGCGAGCAACTTTAAAAATTACTATTTTCTACTTTATGTATAAAAAAAAATAAAGTGAAAACTTAAATGAAACACTCAATTTTATTTGTGCTTGTTTGGATGGTGCAGTGGCCAGGAATTGTTTGTTTCAAGGGGGTCTGCTTCACCTCTTTGTTCCACTATGGGAACAAGTCTCTCATACTGTTTGTGTCTCAAGAGCCATGCCAGAAGTCTGCAGTTCTTGTCTTCCTGCTCAGAACCGTTTTGCTTGGCCGTGAGCATAAAAGCTCTAGGGAAGCACCGTCTATTAAGGCTAATTCCGTTTCAGCCTTATCCAATGCTTTTTGTCTTTTGTGTGGCTCTCTTGCACTGTGTAGTTTGGCTGTAGTTATAATCCATGTGCCTCTGGCTTATGAAATGTTGTGCTGGTTCAGTTGCTTTCCAGTGGCCATGTTCCATACGCTCTTTCTCAGCAGCTTGCAGAGTTTAAATGTATGCACCCATCTCATCTGACCTCCCACACGGAACCGGCTACAGGACTTTGTGCAGCCGTACCTGAGCAATCCCAGTATACCCAGGTTGCATCCGAGCATGGCAGGTACTGACTGTGAGACATGGCAGCTGGGCACAGTGGAGGTCTCAAAGCAGATTGTGCAGGAACTGGGGTTTTCAAAAGCTCCTGAGCATCTAGGAACACACAGTGCAGTGCTGTATGGAGTAGACCTCTCCAAGCTAGCAGTGAAACCGGTGGCACGGTGATGCTCTGCTGGATCTTTTTAAACATGACGAGAAACAGGACTAAAGATCCTGGAAGACCCTACTGTTGATGCACTGCTCTGTGCCATCCAGGAGTACTACTTTGTTCAGTGCTAGTGGGAAGGTCTTTAATGGGAAAAAGAAAAAATTACCCCTGCGGGTGCTGGTGTGATGCGCTGTGGATGTGCCCGTTGCATTTCAGAAATGCAAGAGCAGAAAATCCCATTGACTTCCAGTGACGCTTCTAGAAGTGCTGTGGAGTTATTGGAGTGTTTCTGATAATCCCCCTCTAACTGGCTGCTTCTGTGGTCTGTGCAGGTTGTTTCTGTGTCACTGCTGCAGAATGGTGATTTGTATTATGGGAAGCCCTGGAGATCCCAAAGAAAACCAAAGTGCTGTGGTTCTGCATGCTCTGCACACATGCAGTAAAAACCAGGCCTTGCCCCAGGATCTTACTGCAACAGGCACTTTTTTGTGATGTTCTGTTCTGCAGAGAAACAGCATATATTGGGAGAATGATTTTATTCAAATTCCTTAAGAGGATACAGTGATGAAGAGCTTCGGTGCTACACGCAGTATCTGGGATGATATCCAAAAAGCCCAGATGTTTAGTCTTCAGTGGCTTCATTTTAAGCTATTAAATGTGGGGTTTATTTTTTGGTTGGAAGCTGACTTTTTCTCAATTTTCCTAGCGTATACTGAAATGTTGACTTTCCTGAGGGAAGCTTGATTGTGTTGGTTAGCCCACTAAACAAGTGCGATGCACTTGTGCCACATGTATGCATTAGCACTGGAATCGCATGATTTCCTGGGCTTCCCCCCCCCCAAGGATTTTCATTATCTGGGACAAAAATGCCTTGCTGCAATAAATGCAGATTTCCTTGGTGACAAAACGCCTGATAGGAAGGTGAAGTGGGTATGCCAAGTTAGATGTAGCTGCAGTGTAGACTAAGGGAGGGAAAGGCTGCCTAATACTGTAGCCTGTCTCCCACTATGTCACACCATTGTGTTGTGCATGAGGTCCTTCATCTGCCCCATCTTCTTGTTTCTAGATAAAGGCAAAGAAAGACTACTTCTTTTTCATGTGCAGTATTTCCCCCAGCCATCCAGGGAGAAAAAAAAAAAGAAAAAAAGAAAAAATTAATAAAATGAGAGAACAGGATGGTATGGTTTCTAGAAGGCTAGAAGGTTTCCTCTTTCTAAATGTCTTCCATGTCTGTTGCTGGAACCTCATATTGTCTTCCAGTGCAGGAGAGAGCGCTCGGGAGGGTGAGGCTGTTGCACCCCTTTGTCTAGATATGAGAGTAGCAATCCCCATTGCCTTCAAAGGCTCCAAGCCCAGTGTTTGGGGAATCTGCACCTCTGGGGAATGATTAGACACCTGCCACCATGAGGGGTAAGAACACAAGGACTGGTTTTTCCTTTCCCAGCCAGATACAGTGAACAGGTCCATGTCCCCCTCACCCCTGCTCTTTGGCATTGAAAAATATACCTATTCTCAAGGTCATATAACACAATGTCATCCCTCTGTAACAGAAATACCCGGTACAGGATCTTTTGATGGCATTATATACAAAAATACATGGATATGCCATCTTCTGATTCATGCATCACCTGATGGAAGCTCTGGAAGAAAGAGTCCCAGGTCTACCCTAGAAATACAAAATAGTGACTAGGAAGGTGTAACGGTGGAGTAGCAAGCTGTTGACAAGGTTGCCACCTCTGCATAATGGAAATGAGATGGGTTGCCTTTTGTGGACAGCCTTTTGGTCGTGAGCCCTGAGTAACTCTGTGTGTTTCCCTTCATTTTTTCAGCCAACAGGCACCTCATCATCTTCCTCCCCACACGCCTCACTGCTCCCAGGGTCTATGGGAAGTTGCTTTCCTTTGCATTTGGTCACAAAAACAGCTTTGAGAGTAACAGGCCAGTGATAAAACAAGCAGCCTGCAAATTTTGCAGTACAATATTTATACTCTAAGAAAGCACAACCGTGCGTGCCGGATATTCGTCTGGCTAATTCTTGCTGTTGACAGGAAGCAGACATTCAGTCTCAAAACATTTACACATCTCCACATTGACAACACCAACATATATTTGGCGTCTGTGTAAGAGATGCGCTGCAGTCCCTTTGACTATTAGCTATCTTGCCTGCTATAACGAACGTCGGCCAAGTGACTGGCCAATGACCTACACACACAAGTATGGGAGATGCAGCATCATTTCTTGAAAGACTGAAAAATAATTTTAGATTGCTGGTTCTTTATTTCTTTGAGACGGTGTATGATGATGCTGCCGGGCATTTAAAATACCTTTTTATGGGCATTTTGGCTTCCTAGACAAAATATGTTTGCTGGGTTTGAGTGTCCTGGCAAAACTCCCTGCCTTCTCTTTCATTTTGGTTTATTTGATGTACCACACTCTGCAAACGAACTCAGATCCTACTACAGACTTGGGCATCTCTCAGTCATTTTCTGTATAATTTAATAAAAATTATGGGATTTTCAAAAATAAAATATCCCTCATAAATAAGAGAATGTTATTATATCTGAATTGTCCTCAGTTTCATTTTTATAAAGAGGTTTTTAGCACATAAATTCCCCTTCCCTCCCATTTATCTTCTATTATTAAGCACTGAAATGCATACCTTTCTCTAAAATAGATTCATGGGGTGAAAGTTGTTCTCCATTGTATATTTGGCCTTTCACTGGCAATATATGTCAATGAGTTTGTTCTTTAGTTAAACTCTTGAGGTTCTCCAGAGACGTAAACAAAATGTTTTAATGTTCAAAAGGTGCCTGAACATTTAGGAAGAGCTACTGAGAATAGTCACTATTGATGTAGCTCCTTGCTGATATTATTATGATCTGGATGCAGGCTTGGACATGTCGGTGTCAGCATCATTGGCAGCACTCGCCTACCTCTCTCTTTCTATGGCACATACCAAATTTCCTGTCTCATCTTTAATGATATTGCTACCAAAACACCCTCGATACCTGCTCGTTACACAAAGTTGGGAAGCATTAGGCAATTACACAGAAAGGCAATTAGATGATCCTGAAGATTGGATTGTGAGAAACAGGGAACAAATTCTATAGTAAAATCATCTACTTAAGAAGTAATAGGAAAAACTCTGCATGCAAAGTTGGAAGCTTATCTATAATGAATAAAGGAAAAGGATGACAGAAATATTAGATGATCTTGTAAGCGTCCAAGCCAAAAATGGGCACAGCTGTGGCACAAGGATGTCTCAGTGAGATCCTTCCGCTAGGTAAAGGGTAATATTAGAGAAATTATGTGAGTCACTGGTGTGACCCCATGTCGTCATCTAGTGTAGGGTTATACTAATCCAATTTCCAGAAGGACCCAGGATGCCTCTTCCAGTCCCACATTTGTGCCTTCTCTCTCTCCAAACGGTCTGATGACTTGTTGTAGACAGAAATTTCAGTGTGCAAGAAGCTTCCTACACGTTGGCATTTGTGTGCAGGGGATTGTCCTTCTGTGGTTTGATGTCCTGATGACTCACGGTCATCATCCAGGTGGCTTCAGTCCGGATAGCCTCCAGATAGCATCCTTCATATCGCTGTGGTGTGTGACTGCCATGTACTGGACCAGCAAGTGATTTTAAATGCAAGCTCACTGTCAAAATAACACTAAATAGCTACCTTAAATCACAGAAAGGTGTTCACTTAAGGTGTTCACTTAAGAGTAAAATATTCTATTATTCACTGGATTCTTTTTCATGTATTTGAGGTATGTGATTTGTAATGATAGAAAAACTTCTACAGGTTCAGCAATTCAGATTAGATTAAAAGCCAGCATTTCAACCACTTTATCTGCATCTTCCACTTACCTAGATTGTAGAACGATCTTGAATCTGAAAACTGGATTGGAGATCTTGAAAAGAGATTTTCTGATGTGATTTCTTCTCCATTGTTTTTTGTTCTTTCTCAGCTTGGAAAACTAATAGCCATTTCTGGGGTACCATAATAATAGCATTTTTGAACTTCAGGCTGCGTGTAAAAGTGGTAGACATATGACGAGATGCTCAGAAGGGGCAACTGGTATTTAACCACAAGAGCATCTCTTTCAAAAGAAAAAGAACACCCTATAAACAATGATGGGCAATACAGCAATAACACTACAGCGATACCTAAATCCTGATCATCTGAAATACTGTGTAAGACCAAAATCATTGGGCACTGAATTTACACAGTACCTTTAATGCGGGTTTTGTTCTGACCTGCGTGTTGTGGCTTGTCCTGCCATCCCTGCTGTGCTTCCCCTCCATAGCACAGGTCTAACGTCAGCCACTCTGTCCCTGCGCACACAGAGGTAAAGGTGAGGGTTTGAGGAGGGGTCACATTCTGCTTCCTTCTGTTTGGCCATTACCAAAATACTAGGACAGCATAGTTCCACAGGGCTCGATGGGTCCCTGGGCAGAGAAGAGTTAAAGGAGGAGGTTATGCTGCAGTGGTCGATCCAGGTTGGGCTCTCCTGAGCGTCAGCGCACTGCCATGAAATGCCCCTGAAGTCTCAGATCCTCTGTGGTCTAGTCTTGCCCTGAAATGAGATCAGATTGCCTGAGAAGCAAGGGAGGAAGAGTGAAAGAAGCCCCATCTCCACCAACCATTTCTTGAAAGCACACTGCCTTCTTGCTCAAAAGGTCATTGGTATTTTAGCATTATGGTGATGGTGGTATGGGGATCCTTTTCTTAGTATCAGAATCATGAAATATTCAGAAAGTATGGCTCATCTCTGCCTAAAGCTCCGAGACATCATGAGTGTTGATGGGTTGGAATAGGAGCTCTTTGCATGTTATCCAAACTGTTTATCATAGCAAAGGTTGACATGCCAGAATTGGCCAACTGGCATGAAAAAAACATTTCGCTTCTTGGGAAAGTGCTATCACTTTGCTGCCTTTTAGAAGCTATAGTTGTTTTCTGAATTACAAGTGGTTTGCATAAGGAACATAAATTGCTGTGCTCTTTATCACTGCTTACTGTATGACAAATATACAGTCCAATTTTTCAAGTGTGGTGTCTTGGAAATGAATGTCTATTTGAAATGAAAACCATTTCAGTACTTGAGCACCCTCCCTCTGGAACAGGCTGGATAATAACATGTTCATCACCTTGGGTTATTTTAATATTTCCTGAAGCTTGCACAAGATGCTTTCTATTTTCTTGTCAAAACATACTGAAATGAAAATTATTTTTAATAAAGTACAGTAATCACAGTGTGATCACCAAGTGCATCTTCTCTTGTCAGATTGTTTCTTCCTACTCGCGAGTATGTGCAGTTACTTAATGTTACGATTGCTGAGCAATCCAGCGTTGGGAGGAAGAGAATGGAATATTTCATTTCTGACAAAGAGACTGGGTGATACAGAACATCCTCTTTTTGCCTCCTAGAATAGTATCATTGTTTAAACCTAAAGCTGGAAGAGTTGACTGCTGGAGGACATCATTTTTTCCTCCAGTATTTCATCGCTGTCTTCCATAGGTACCACCCACGGAAAGCAGAGCTCCCATTGATACTCTGTTGTGTCCATGCCTGTCCATAAATGCCTGCTGGGTGCCATGCCAGATGCCAGGCGTGAAAGGGGCTTAGTGTGACAATATCAACATTAATTTCTAACTAGTCTATGGGAGAGCTGGAGTTAGCCTCATGGCTTCTTAGGTTATATGCTTTTTAGGTGAACAGCTGGTGGAAAACTCACTTAGCTTTGAGTAAACTGAGGTCTGGTATTTAGAAGAGAAAATTGCTTGGCTACACAGGCACTGGGAGCTTTCGGAGATAATGGCTGAGTGATATTTATATATATATATATATATATTTTTTTTTTTTTAAACCGTTTCTGTACACCAGGTTTTTTACTCAAGTCACTCAGCTCTAAAATAAGTGATGGACAAATCTCAAGAGATTTGGTTTCATATCTTACCCAAACATTATCCAAGCTAAGTAAAGCTCTGGAGTCTGCATAGCTGAGCATGAAACCTCAGAAGAACAGACTTTCTCATGAGAGTGTCAGTGTTTCCTGCTGGCTGGGAATACCGCGAAAATAGTCTTTCTTGTGGCATTTTGGAACTTCAGCATCTGGACGTCTCTGTCCTCAGAGAGGAAAGTGAACATGAAAAATAATTGTTTAAAAACCGAACCCTTTTTCAATTTTGGGTGCGAAGTTCCTTTCTAGTTTTTCAGTGAAGGTATTAATTGATATCAGAACTCTGTATCTGAAAGTAGGAGATCTTAATCTGAAGTTGCAAGTTCTGTCTATTCTGTTCTGGCTATTGCGAAATATTATCACTTGTGAGTCACCAAGTATTTCTTCAGTCGGGGGAAGAAACTGCTATTGTATCCTTCTCTCCCTTCTGTGTAAATATGTAACTAAGCACTGCTCTTGGAGTACTTGCTTTTTGGGAGAACATTCTGCTTTCTTCAATCACGGCTTCAAGTGTGAAATTCAGCTCAGCTGCAGAGCCACAATGAATGGCTTGTGCTAAATAACTAGTAAAAATAATCTTAATGATGACATTATATAACTAATACACCAACAAAAAATGTTATGGTACTAAATAACTGTAATATGAAATCATACATTGGTTTATATGGAAATAGGAGCTATCCCTGTGTTTCAAAATAGAGTTAATCTTCATTTTGGATTTTGACAGTGAATCAATGGGACTTGCAGAGAGAGTAACTTCAAAAGTTAAAGATGGAAAAGTCTGTTTATCTCTTGTCCTTCTGCCACTGCAAGATTTACAATATGTTCTCTTCTTTATTCAGTCCATATTTAGTAACTCCAGCAATGAGTTTTCCATCATTGGCTTTGTATGATTAATCCAAGTTCACGCTGTCAGCAGAATACCAGGAAATATTTCTCAACTTCCCTCTCGGTTTATTTTCACCAACATTTTTGTTCTTTGACAGGTCCTCACGAAGTCGCACGTCTCGCTGTTTGTGCTGGTCAGTCCCTGCAATTTAGTTGCCCGTGGCGACTCGCTCACGTCTAGGGTCACTCTGAAGGCCCCCCGAACGCTTGGCGTGTGGTTAGGGATAACCAAATAGAGTTCTGCCATTTGCAAAACCTGAATTTTTATGCCTCTATTTGTACTTTTTCTCCAGTTTGCCAGTCTTTGTGGTTCTGAATTGCCAGGAATGCAGTGTAAATGGTGAGGGAGGCTAGTCCGGTGAGATACCGTTTTCCTCATGGGTATACACGCTGAATTTGTACTGCTCACCCCTCTCCTCCTTGCGGCTGTTATTGCAACTATATTTCGCAAAGAGCTTTTGTCGGTTTTGAAGTCTGCTTCTATTCTTTTGGAGAGTGTGTTTTCAGAAGGATTACTTTCCAGAAGAGTACACATACATATGCATATACATAAAGTTATTTTTGTATTAAATAGGAACTTCTTTCCCACCTAACAAAATTTTACAGGTTTCTTTGTACTGTTACCTTTACTTATTGGGGATTGCAAAAACGTGTCAATTTAGTAACATTTTAAAATAGAAGCAAAGATCATCACCAGTTCCATACTTCAATTTTACATGTAAATATCATCATTAATTAGTTGTGCAACTAATAATAACCTGCATTCATATACACTCTGTTTAAATCAAAGTAATTGACTGTTCAAATTAAGAATGTGTTTGCAAACAGATGTCTAAAAATTGATTGTTAGTTACCTACAGTGCTGTTTTTCTCTGGTTCTGTTGTTATAAAGGGGATTGAAATAATGCAAGAGGTAAAAGAAATCACTGCAGGAACATAATCAAAGTGACAGTTTTGTGCCATATTTCCATATCAAGCTAAGGCAAACAAAAAAATTCAGCTGTATATGCATAGTTAACAATGTAGGTGTGTCTCTGGGGAGTGATCTGAAATGAAGGGACTATCTTTTCTTTCTCACATTTAAGACTCTTCATTTCCAATTATTTTTCTAACTATATATTAGCTGTTTTAATTAAAAGGTGATGATTCACCACTTTCTAGCCTCTGAGAACATTTTTATAAAGTAGGCGTTTAAAAATAGTAATGATGTAGACTATTTTACTATTACTCTGAACATTTGGAGCTGTAGGAATATTTTAGCACAATTTGAACAATGAAAGAAAAAGCTGTTTTTGGTAATTTTGTGTTCAAGGGTGATTCAACCTCTTTGCTTGCTAACTCTAATTTTCCAAGGCTTGTAAGACTTTAATTTGATTCTTTATCTGAGCATAAAACAATGTCGGAAAATTGCATAGTAAATTACTGGATAATCACTTTTTTGTGGACTACCTGATTGTTAGAATGAATACTGCCTTTTAAGAGACACTCTAAATAAAGTGCTGGGAAAAAGTGAACTTTTCAACTGAAATTGACTTAGATTCTCCTGAAATCCAAGTGGTTTCATCTAAGCGTGAAGGAGAAATGCCTCATTGATTATTATATATATTTCCTTAATTGTGTGTGTGTGTGTGTGTGTGTGTGTGTGTGTGTGTATATATATTGGTGTTTCTGTAAAAATGTTGTGCTGGTGTCTTCAAATGTATACATCTACGTATACAGACATGTCTGGAGGTGGCATCATAGAGTTTTAAGAAAAAGTATTTGTCATAAATGTATCTTATTTCATGGTTTCCCAATTCAGCAAGTAGTTTTGACTGCTGCCTCTTTGCTAGGGTGGTATTCCTCTCCCTCATCAAAACCCCTTTTGGGAGTGATTTTAAATTTTGAAATTCTGGGCACCGTTAGCAACAACACTAATCAAAAAAACCATGCACTGTCTTAAGATGACCTCTTGAAGACCCAACATGAATGATATGTCCAGTCTTGTCTGTTTTGGATTTCAGATCTGATATATTGAATTCTAGACAGCCAGAAACAGGGTCTGGGAACTTGCTTACGTTAAAAAGAAGAATCCCAGTGGGAAGCAGAGTTGCAAGTGGTCTGGTACAGCAGACCTAGAAAAACAGTTGTAGGTATAACAAAATTGTGGTAATTACACATAAGGAAATTTGGGATTATCTTTATAAAGAAAATTCTCCACTATTATGTAATTTTATGGAAAATTAAGACAAATTTTATGTTGCCAAAAAAAGTCACTGTGCCGAAGTTGGAGAACTCCAAGGTTGGAGAATGGCAGAGCGGGAGTCCTGCAGAGGGACGTGGAGGAGTGAAGGTTGCACGGGACAGCCATCAGTCAGCATTGCCCATCTGTCAGGCCACGTGCGTTCTTGTATTGATGCAGAGTTGTTAGCTTACAGGAACAAAGCATTAAAACTTTTGCTGAAGGGAGTTGTTTGACTTCAGTAGATTCAGAAGAGCTCCCCAGTATATATGAATGCTCCATCGGTACCTTCAGATTTTTTTTTTTATTATTATTATTTTTTAATAACAACATTAGTTACACGGGCACATTAGTTGAATCAACGTACAGACTCCATGCCCGTCTCCTCGCTGGGTGCCTCAGCTGTCCTGTCTCCTTTCTCTGCACATGTATGTGTGGTTGCAAAATGCGGACCACTAGCTGACTTGATTTCAGGTGATTTAAAGCAGCACCTGGTCACAGGTCAGACGTGATGTTTGGCCTTGTGGCAGGATGAAGCTGAGAGTTCACCAGCCTCAGCTCATCATCCCTCATTCATCTCGGCTTCTCCTTTCTCAGCCCCCCACCGGAGGTTACTGCATTTGCAGAGCTCCAGCTCAGCTGCATGCCGAGACGCTCCGCTCCTTGCTTCTGGGAAAGCGCGCTTCTCCTGCTCTTTGCTTTTTCTTGTCTTTTATTTTCACCCAGGTCACCAGGACAGAGCTGGGGTTGGGTGCAGAGCTGTGGCTGGCTGCGTGGTTGCCCTTTCGCACCCCTCGATGGTCGTGGGGACCTGGGCGAGCCGGTTCAGGGGGCAGCACCGGCAGGACGGAGGGACCTGGGGGCGTGTGGTCAGGGCAGGGCAGCGGGCAGAGCCGGGCTGGTGCGCGCGCGGATTGGTTTAGCAGCCATGACAACTCCTTTTCTGATGGCATCAGCAATGACTTCTGCTGACAGAGAAGGTCTTCTGTGTGAAAAACCACTGTGTGCTAGCTGGAGGTACTAGCTGGGGGACCAAACTTCCAGGGTACCCCAAAACCTCTGTTCCCATTTGCTTCCAGTAACCAATGCCACTTTCAGCAGCAGCAGAGCAGCTCCCTCAACTCTCCAAAAAGGCAGCTGGGGCTCAATCCTGCAAGTGGAGCTCCCTGAGGCGGGCTCTGAAGCCCCCGTGCACCCATGGGAGCTCGCCTTTGCTGCGTGCCACAGCTCCAGCATTTTGCGATGATTGTGGGAACCGCAAGTGGCAGGTAGTCCCTTAAATTATTTGGCATTACCCTTAAGTACCCGATCAGTAGGGCAATTCGGAGTTTGATGTCTAAGAGCTCTACACACCTGCAATTACTTAAATCCACAAAATTGCACCCATAGGTATTTGCAGGCACAAAAATGTTGGCATAAAATTAGAGGCCATTTCCTAAAACCTGTGCCTAAATTTTGATGATATACTATATAAGGGGTTGTTATTTTGAAATGGATTTGCGGAAAGCAATTGAAAATCTCCAGGCATCCCATCTGTGTTTAAAGTAACAACAATAACAAAACTTTAAATTAGCATAGGAGATTTAAGACATTTCAGGAAAACATTGATTAAATCTGCCAATGAAATGAATGTGTTTGGCGAGTGACCTAATTAGTGTATACTTGGTTCTTTTTCACTGCACTGCTTACCACTAATTGCTGTTCTGCTGGTCTTCTCCTGACAAGTAAGAAAAAACAAGGATGAGGGATTTGTTGAGGAAATAGTGACATTCAGTTTTAATTCATTTGAACCTGCTGCCAAGCTTAATTATGGAACTGAGAAACTGAGACCGGGAGGCCCCCAGCCGTTTAGGTTATAGGAGACGGAGATGTTTAGTGTCTGCCAGTGTATTTGGGTAGCACTTACTGCAGCTAGCTATAAACTTGCGCTTGCTGACGCTTAGCTGTTTTCTTCCCCCCACAGGCACAAAACCCCTGGTTTTATTCCTTAAATTTAATTATTTAGCTCTAATGGCGTCAGGCCAAAACTAAATTTTATTTCTTGGAAGGAAGGTTTAAACATTTATCTAGATAGTCTTGTCTTGGGGTTTTGTGTGTGTGTGTGTTTCCACGTACAAACTAGTAATATGTCATTCTACAAAAAAACCTTGGGATCCTGGCACGCTTGCAGCATTGGAGTGCCGAAGTCGCCCTCGGTGTAAGTACACTTGAGCTGAGGGGCTCACGTCAGTGATAAATTCAATTCCCATCTCTCAAAGCAGCAGGGGATAACGCAGCTTTCCCTATTTGCGTTTGGAGCTGTGAAAGGAAAAGGGCAGGATGCTTCGTGAAAAAAAAGGGGAAATAGTTTTGGTTTTGGTTTCCTGTGGCGGCGATGGATTCTTGTGAGCAGAGTCTGAAGGTCCCAGTTTAGAATCCAAGTGCGTTTTTCATGATGTTCTGCAAAAAAACCGGGAGGGGGAAAAAAAAAGTATAATCCGTTGAGCAGAATGTTTACGAGGCAGTGCGCACACCAAAAAAAAAGCTGTGGAATTTGAGGCTGAGCAGAGGGTGGGGCTGGTGGGGCTTGCACTTGTTTTTAAAAGAGGAAAATGAAATGTAGACGTTTTCTTAGAGCAGCAGCGTCCCATTGGCAGGCTCTGGTCTGCATCCCTCCTGAGGGATGCTTCCAGCCAGCCTGCTGCCTTTTCCCAGGAGGAGCCAGGTGATCGGAGGAGGCAGGGATGGGTGCCTGAGCAGCCAAACCCGCCCGTGCCGCACCTGCCGGGGGTGGCCACAGCAGCCCGGCTCTGCCGGAGGGGAGCACGGCCTCAGCCCGCTCCGGCCGCAGCCTGGGCAGGAGGGAAGGGCTCTCGGCACAGGGAGCCTGGGGATTCGTTTGTGCCGTGGGGAGAGCTGGAGGGAGACGTTCCAAGACCCAGCTTTAGCTTCTGTGGGGACTAAACTTGATCTACCCTGAAAAGTATATAAAACAAAACAAAACCCCAAACAAACACACACACACCCCCACACACACCCCAAACAAACAAACAAACCAAAAAAACCCCCTAGCCAGTGCTACCTTGTTAGAGCCCGAGACCCAAAAAATGAAGTGAGATTATAAACAAATGAAATCTGTTACTGTAGGTCACCAACATAGGCTGTAAACATCTACACGGAAGAACGTAAGCTGTACAAACCGCCTGGTTTTCTGTTCTATAGCATTGCAGGGTTCTTGTAAGGATACTTGAATGCTGAAACAGCCTGGGAACTTGGCTTCCCTTGCGGCAGATTGATGTTCTTTGGACGGGTTTTCAGCCATGGAGTGATTTTGTCCTGATGTTCTGTGTGTGGTGGAGAGATGTGTCGGGAGGGGGGAGGGCCAGAAAAAGAGACTTGGAATGAAAATGAACTGGAGGGAAGGAAAAAGAGCAGCTTTGCAGTGAGGCTGGGAGTAGTAATACTAGAATGCATAATGGGCAGCTAAAGAGGCAAGGCTTTTTTGTCTCGAGACTCTGACTGGATCTCTGATACGGTTATATACCCCTTGTGCCCATCAAATAAATATTTAGGAGATATTCATGGCTTTAGATATTACGGACTGATGTTAATCTTCAATAATTCACTACGTTAGGTATACCTGATCCCTATAATACAACACCAGAATATTCTTACACATTCCGGTTTGTATTTACAAGCAATACTTAGTTGTGAATACTTACTCTACTCTCTAGAAAGTCATATTAAAAATCATTTCCCTTCTGTTACTGCATACATGAATCCTGCAGTGTACACTGATGGTAAATACAAAAATCTAACTCTATTCTCTAATGCCAATATTAAAACTTACTCTTGCACTTTTGCCTCCTAGTTTTTGGGCATGAACATGGTGAGAAATAAAAAGAAATTTAGTCTCCCGAGAAGAGCATCTTGCTATCCTAAAAAAATAATTTGCTCTGTTTTTGATCCAAGCCATCCCATGACTTCCCAAGGCATTTCAGGTTTCCCACTTGGCAGCTCTGGCTTCTTGTCAGGATCTCTGGTCTAGCAAGATGGAAGCTGCATCTAATTGTATCTCCTTCGTCCTCCCAGAAGCTGCTGTCCCAGAGGGCAAAGGCACTGGAGAAATCCAGGGAGGACTCTTGCTCTCTTGTAGCATGTGTTTTGGTTCAAAGCAGCATCAACTCCGCTGCCGCTCTGCAGTGAAGAGAGAGCCTAGATAACATGGCAAAGGCAAATGTGATGTAGAACAAGCTGATTTCAAAATGGCATGCTCAGTAGCAATAAAAAGGAAAAGTCAAATGGGGGAATCTGAGCAGGTAGAACACCCCCCCCCATCTCCCCAAGTTCACCAAACTCCAGTGCACTTCTTCATGGTGGTGTTTATTAGCTCTGCTGTGCTAGAGTACAGCTGAGGCTTTCCCTCGATTTGTAATAATGCCCTGCCAAAAAATTCACCCAAAACAAAACAAAAACCCCCCAACCAACAGCAGAAAGCTGAGGGAAGGAAAGAGCAGAAAGGTTCAGATCTTGACTTTTTATCAAAATGCTGCTCTTTAAGTAAGTCAGCAGTTTCTTTAACAATTTTGGCTGTTTCTTTTTCCTTACTTCTTTTTCATTTTCTTAAAACTTTACGAATGAGATTTAAGCCAAAAAAACAAAAAAAGTCCATGTGCACAAAATTCTTTCATCATTGGACTAACCCTTACATCAAGTAATGCATACATACCGAAATAATAATAAAGAGATGTTTATAACTTGGGGGGGAAGGTGATCACAAGCACGCGCTCTTATACCTAGATTTGGTGCAAAGAAGAAAGCAGTAAGGCCTCCCCGGAGCAGGAAGAAAGGCCGGCAAAAGAAATAAAAATGGATACGGCAGGAAAGCATATCTGTGGTTGCCTCCTGTATGATGTGTATTGACCTAGTAAATGGAGATGTCTGCAAAGGAGCTGCTATGCTATAAATATGCTTGTGCTAATATTATTAAAGCTTTCAGGCAGTCCGCTTTTGTCCATATGGCTTCCCAGGGAGATGCCAAAGAGGTGGCCCCTGGCCACAGCTTGTCCCAGCAGCACGTGCCTACCTGCACTGTATTTGCTTAATAAGATGTAGGCTGGAGTTTTCCCTGGATGGATTATGGAATATATGCAGCTGTCTAAATAGGTGCTTGGTGAGATTTTTAAATCTTCCTAACTCTGTTGAAATCTTTATGTGTAAGACATTTGAATGCTGTTGAAGACCAGAGATAGCTCAGCGCTTAGAAGTTGTGAAAAGTCCGTTCCTAGTCCTCTTTGCCTTCCGTGGTATCTTTAGGACAATAAAAATACTGCCCGAGTTGTTGATATCCAGCAAGGACTTAACAGCACTGGTCTTGCTGGAACGTATCAGTCTTGCTGGTTAAAGGAAGAAAAAATGGAGAGGGAAGAAGAGAAGGTAGGAAGTGACTGGCTGATTAAGAAACTAAACTAATGCAAATAGCTGAGAGTAGGAAAGCCACTTAAAAGCAGACGCTTATCCCTTGCTGATCCCTAAGATCTAACCTCACTAAGCTGCTGTTCACATGATACCCTGAAGCAGTTCCTGGTAGGGACCGGGCCCATGTTCCCGCAGAGAAGGCAGCGAGATGAAAGGGATGTGGTTTAACCAGGCTGCGGCTTTATTATCTTACCGTCTTCTAGAGCTATCTGGCAGTCACTTGTAGAGCGCAGGTTGCGATTTCTCCCTTAATTGCTCCCACTTGCTGCAAGACTGCGCTCCCTGCCCCTGCACAGATGGCCCCAGCCTGGCGCAGAGACCTGCCACCCTCCTCTTATGAAGCTTAATCCTCTCATGGGTGCAAGGGGCAGGGAAAGGGTGCTGTTTTCTCACAAAACCAGCCAGTGCAAGCTGTGCCTTTGTATCCCGGGGAGGGCCGTACTGCTGCCTCCTCTTAGGGAAGAGATGGGGCAGGTCTCCAGAGCACCAGAGCCCCACGAGCATGTGCCCTCCTGCTGCCAGGGACCATGTATCTGTTAGGACAGACGAAGAGCTGCCATCTCTCCCCCTCTGCTGCATACCTTTCTGCACTTTAAAGCTTCAGGTCATTGCATTTCCTTAAAGCCTACTAGGCGCAGGAGGAAAGGTGTGAGAAACAGAGGTGTGATGGCTGCTGGTGGTGGCAGTGCTACTGGAAGACTATGAGACAATGTGAGAGAATGGAGAGAGTTCTCTTCTTTGTAAAAATAAAATCTTTATCTATGCATATATGCATCAATAATAATGAAAATGTCTATTTATCTGTTTATTTTTCAGGTTACGGTTTTGTAGATTTTGACAGTCCGGCAGCAGCACAGAAAGCAGTAGCATCTCTCAAAGCAAATGGCGTGCAGGCGCAGATGGCAAAGGTAGGAGCAACCACGTTATTACAGGATCATCTGAGCTGTTGGCTTAAATTTCCAAGAGTTTGTTTGGCTCCTGTTTTTCTTAAGGTTTTGGATTCCTTATTCCAATGTTTTTTTCATCCTTTGGCTCCAGCACCGTATTCATCCTATGGTTTGTCTGTGTTCTTGAGACCTGTGTCTCATGGGATGGGTTCTGCTCTGATATTGTCTCTCTGCCCCTCACTCTGGAGAGATTCTTGTATTGGAGAGCGCTGGAGTGGCAGAGCGGTTGGAGTTGCCTTTCTGATGGCTGTAACATGAAAGAGTTGCCTTTTCTTTGCCTCGCAGTTGTCTTCATTTGGTTCCTTTGCCTTGGAATAGTTATTCTTTTCTGACGTGCCTGGTGGGCTTCTTTGAAGGAGTGATTGACTGAACATAAAGAAAGTTTGTTTGATCTGCCTTGGTTTGGCTTCAATTGTCTTTTTATTTTAAGGATGTAAATGGAAATGTGGCAGGTTGCTGAAAAAATAGTTGCTGGAGGTTGTCTGGAGGTGACTGGCATGTGCTGTTCAGAAAGACGGCAGCAGCCACGCTGTACCTCTCATAGCAAGCGCAGTGAGCTCAATACTCTGGTCCTGGAATCGTCCTTTGTCCCCAAGCAAAGGGGCTGGCGGGGGGACTGAGGTGATGGTAAATGAGTGTCATGTGCTCCGGCTGTTGCCTTTCTGAAGGCACAATCATGTGTCTTTAGGCCCTAGACTGTGTCAGCCGGCAAAAATAGCTGTTGCTTTGTACTTTGAAAATGCCTTGCCCTAGAATGACAAAAAGCCCTTAATATTGCCTGATTTAGTCTCTGCAGAAATGATGCTGGCCTAGAATTTCAAACAGTAAAAACAAACAGGTAATTACAAAACCAGAGGCAAATCAACTAATAAACAATCACCACATTTGAAGATTCCCATTTAAAGGAATGCTGGTGATTTAAAGCTTTGTCTTTCAACAATATCATACTAAAAACATCTTTTTTTAATGGAAAAAAAAATACTTGGTGGTAAATGAGGTTCTTCTGCCTTCTACTGAATTACTTTCACTGTGCCTTAAAGTAACTGGATGTCATCCGTGTATTTCTGTTTAACAGTGCAAGCTACGCTGTTTTATTGGCTCTTAGTTTTTATTGACATGTGGCGATAAAAAAATATTTGCTTCAAATGGGTAAAAGATGGCAAGCTGAAGAATGTGAACACCTACTAAGGACTGTGCTATTTTATTTCTCAGATGCACTGCATCTCCTTGTTAAAATATAAGCAATTTGACGCATTAGTCAAGCTGTGAAAAAGAAAACAAAGACAGGAGATAAGTTTTGTCCTGCTGGTTGATATCAAATATCCATTTCTGGGGAGGAGTAAATCTCTATACTATGTAAATCTGTAAAGTTGTAGATTTAAAATTAGAGATTTAAGGATAGAATTGAAAGATAAATCTATATTTGGTATTCTCATGATTCAGAACAATGAACGATTTCAGCACTTGCATACGTGGAAATACCAAAACAGAAGGTGACTTAAAATATTGTGGTTTGGATTGCGCAATCTTTTGGAGACTAAAAGCAAAGTGCGATGCTTTTAGAGTGGGAAGGACTGTACCAACCACTGAGGTTTGTTTTCTGGGGGATCTGTGGCGGGAGTAGTTTTCTGCCCTGCATGATTTTGAGGCGGCTGGTGTGTACACATTTGTTTGCGTAAGGCCGACTGTATTTTTATTATTTAGCCATGGTGCCTGGAATCCCAGATAGGTTCTTTTTAGTGTGTTTGAAAGTTCAAGATAAATATACAACTGACTATTCCTATCTCTGAGAAAAATCAAAGTATTTAGAAAAACAGGGATTCAAAGGAAATTGAGACGACTCTAGATAAAGTACCTCACATTGCTGAGAAGGCAGGAGCCTGGGAAAGCAAATCTATCTGGAGAAACATGTTAGTTCTTGCACATGTTGGAAGCCAAGTTGCATAACAGGACTGAAAGACGACATTACCTGCCAGTGTCTGAATTAAGAGTGAGGGCTTAGAATAGGTTTGAAGAAAGAGGCAGAAGAAGAATTTAGCGTCCACTTTTGGACGTTTATCCAGAGCAGGTTTTTTTTTTCCAAGAACTGCTTTAATTAGTGGCGAATGATGGCTATCAAATGAAATAAAAGAAAAAAGAGGAAGTGTGAAGAAATCACCTAAACCTTTTGCATGCCATACCTTGAAAGAATATAGTCAGTGTCCTGTCTCTTCTGCTCTGCATTGCAAAGCAGTGAAACTGCTCCTTGCAGAGGCCCAGGAGAAGACTGTAACCTGGGTTCAGAAAACGTCAAAAATCTCAGTCCAGTCATGGTCGCTTTTGAGCAACAGTAAAAGAGGTGTTGGACAGCTTTTGCTGTGCGCTGGCCTTCTCCATTAGCGAGAGAAAGTATGCTAAAGTGTCGGTATAGTCTGTGATGTTTTCCTGGAGAGAAATCTTGCTCGGAAAGAGAAGTTCTTTCTCAGTTTTAACACAATATAATTTTTCTCATACAAATCCAGGAATCTTCTTTGAAAAACAAAAAGTAGAACTGAACCCCCACCCATGTTGGCTAACAGAAGTATCTTGCGGATACTCGAGTAAAATATAGTCATTTTATCGATGCTTAAATACAGCCACCTCCCTCATTTTTATAGCATTTGGACACCCTTTTGGCTGGTTTTGTTTCAGAGTGCTGCCTCTGGAAGAAGGTTAAACTCTGGTGGATCGATGCTCCAAGTCCCATCACTGTCGGAAAACTTGTTCTGTCGAGGCTAATACACCCCGTAACCCTACGCAGGGAAAAACATCATTAAAAGTGTTTGAATCTCTCTTTTTGTTCTCTTGGATGGTGTTCGGCCTGATGCAAAGTAGTTAGGAGAAGATTCAGCTGGGGGGGAGGAACAGCAGTATTATATCTGCAGAGGGTAGTGGTGCTGTCTGGGAGGTGAGGTCTCATGGGCCCGTGGACGGTCACCGCTTTGTGGGACAAGGACCCTCATGGCCACGTGGGATCCAGGCTCTCGTTCACACAGAGAGACCTTGTCTCACCTTGTCTCTTTAGCATTTCCCTCACACAGGTACCCAAAGCAGAAGTTTTGACTACTGCCACTGTCCTATGTCCAATGAAGTTCATCTAAGTTGTCCATCATTTTCAAAAGTCCTTATTAACAGTTTAGTTTCTTGAGAAAAATTAATGCAACGGAGCTGCTGAGTGATGGTTTCTCAGCTGGCCTGGCTCATTTTACTGTGTGCTTCCTGCTCGCCTTTGGAAATAACTCAGACATGCACTGCCTGCGTGTCCAGGCTCGTAGAGTCTGGGTGGTTTTTTGTTTTGGTTTTCCTGCTAAAAACGGCACAACTGATACGCCGTTGGATAATCTCACAGGAATTATTGATTTGTTTGTCTCTTTGTGCTAGGGACTACACAAGCTCGACACAGAAAAGACAATGCATATGTGCATGGTTTATATATCGGTTTCAGTTTTTCCATCTGCTCCTTTCATGCATTTTTCTAGAAAAATGTTACAGCCAGAACATGGAAAATTAATAAGGAGAATCTCAGTAATATGGGAGTTGGCTCACACAAGTAGGCAAGGAAGATAGTACACATGAAAAACGTATCAATGTTCTAATAAAATCTGTAACCGCATCTATTCTTGGGGTTTGCAATAGTCCTTCACCCTGAATTACATAGTCACGGTGACACTTCTTAATCCGCGTTATATGTAAGCTTTTAATGATACTGAGGAGTCTAAATCACTTGAAGAATCAATAGAAGTTACTTGTCTAAATAAATTGGAGGGTTTGAGCTTGTGCCAACCCTGAAGTTGGTGAACTTTACAATTGTAGAATCAGTTTATACCTTCATGGACATTTTGGGGTCCTTCTCTACCATCTTTTATGTCCAGTTCTAGCCTGCTGCAAGATTATGTCAAGTGGAAGTTCAGGCAAAGATAGGTTCTTGCAGAGAATGTGTAAAAGCTTCTTTGATACCTAGCAGCCCATCAAGAGTGTTGAAACAAATGCATTCACCAAGGAGATGTTTTCAGTCCTGCTGCTATTCCAAGTGCATTTGTGAGAATGAAAAAATGTATTTGATGATGCATGTCTTCTCCGGGCTTTCCTTTTGTATATATAATGCGTTGAGACATCCTCAGCACCTGTGCAAGAAATGTGGACGCTAAAGAAATATTTAATCAGCGTTGGCAGTTGTCTAAATCCAAGGAACATTTCTCGACTATTCTGCTGCAGTAATTGCCATCCAGAGGGGACAACTGAAGGAGCTGGTTCTGAAAAAGGACTGTGCCGGTAGGCCCTGATGTGTTTTCCTCAACAAGGGAGTTACCGAACGTGATTTTGCTTCTGGTGTGATACTTTTGCTCATCTGTCCGTCATGCAGAAGCTTAAATACAGGGAGTAATCACCATCTAGGTGAAACATAAAAGGGAGCGGTTTCCCACAGACCAGAGCCAAGCATAGGAGCTTCTGAAGAGGAACAGAGCGCTGGTTGGTCTATGGTTAAGTAGACAGTTTTTCTCCAAGGACCGAGGAAAAGGAAATCCCACAGAAGAATCTTATTTATTTTCCAGGCTTTTGCGTAGGTTTCAGGAATTGCTTTGGTATGAGTCAGCTGACCAAATAAGTCCATTCTGCCTGTTCATTTTTCAGCTTCATTTTCTCTTCTTTTTAAATTACTTCCCTTTTTTCTCTGTCTTATACCAATACTCTAAAGGACTGTTCCTTAAAATGGAAACTGCAGAAAATGGAAAGACTCTCCAGTGAAAGCCCTTCATCCTAATATTTTTTTTTAATGGAAAAGAATAAATCTCTGTATTTTACAGTTTACAAGTTCATGAAGATATTTAATAAAAATGCTGTACTAAATACGATATATGGCCTATAGAGGTAACATCTGATACACTGAATCCCACAAGCAGATTCTTAATTCATGATTGAAATGTCTAAAAATTTTAGCTAACCAAACTTCAGGATACTGGTTTTTTTTGCATTCTTGGACAATATTTGTGGATAACAGATGTATTCACTGAGTTACCTTTCCTTCTGATACCAAAGCAGGATGCTGGGATTTTTAGAGTTCAATACTGGAATTGTCAGGCTTTGTTTTAATCCCATTCTTCAATTATCTGATCTCTCCCTCCTCAAGCAAACTGTTCCATGAAGTGAAATATTTGTATTGGCTCTTTAAAATTATTTTCTTCGTTTGCTGCTAGAGCAGGAGCTGGTGAGTGGAAACCCCGGTGTGCTCAGCAACACAGGAGAAGCCGAGAACTGTGCTGTGCTGACGCTGGCCACCTTCCACGTCGTTTCTGAACGAATTGCACAGCCAGGCGTGGGCTGCTGCTTCACCAGTTGTCAGAGATGTTTGGCACAACTGAGTGTGTGTGTGCGGAGAACTTTGCGGTGAACACTCATTTTATCTTCCTGAAACGTTAACTATCTCCCCCTGTGTTTATGCACAGTACATGCTGACTGACCAATACTGACTTGAATCGGTAACGATCCTGGGTTAAATGACAACGAAAAATTACAACTGTGAAGAAGCGAGAGGTGGTTTGGTTTAGATTTTTAAATTGCAGGTGCCAGTGTCTCTCTCCTTTGATTTCTTTTACCAGTTCAGCCACACCAAAGGAGTCCTGCAGAAGCAATAACCACAAGCCCAATAGTTTCGTGTAGTGCCGCTTATCAAAGCCATGCCCTCCTCATCCTCTCTCACCTGTTAACCTGTGTTGTTTTACATAAACTGTCTTTCACGCTTCTAATGGGGAATTGCAGTTTCCCAGCTGGAGCTGGCCCTTAAATTCAGGTTTTGTAAATGCAGGTGATTTTTTTCATTCCTTAAAGGATAGCGATTGATGAAGTAAGGGCATTGAAGAGATGCTAAATAATTTCCTTGTATCAGGTTTTGTCACAAAGTATCTTGGGAAGATGTACCTTTCCCAGCCTGGAAGTTTTTTTTACCCGATGAAACACTCTCTAAATTCAGGATTCAAATCACAGATGTGCTATAGCAAAGTGCTAACTTTAAATTTCGGAAGATCTGCAGTAACAGATGATTGTGTCTTATGAGCTTCCTAGACAAGCCAGTCTAAAGCAGTGAGCAGCTTTGTAAGAAACAGCTAACACGATGGATTGGGGTGATAGCAAAGATACGTGACCCTAAGAGAAGATCTTCATGGCCTCATCTAGCCTGGAAAATTTCATGCTTCTACCTGAGAACTATATGGTAACCAATGTGAAATGAGCTTACGATTCTGTCCCTGCTTTTAGATGCACATTCACAAGCCAACATAGAATGCCTTAGCTGGAGCCATCCTTGAAAGAAGAACATCATGTAACACTGAGGATATTAAAATCTGACTGTCCTTTCACACTTGCATGCATTGCTCCTAAAAACACGTAGGTCAGTATGAAAGGGGATGTGCATTGGCAAGGCTTGTACCACACCTGCCAGATTTACACACAAAAATTTCTTTGGGGGTTTTCAGAAGTGCTTAACTTAGCATAATTCTACTCTCCAGAAGTGAACGGGACTTTACTGTTGATTAATGGAGAGGAATTAGGTCAGTGCTATGTTCCTTTGTTCCCAAAAATCTTAGCTCAGCACCTTTCTTAACCACTAAGTTAGCTTGGAAAATCTTACGGCACATACAATCATGTTTATTCTCTAGCTATCACCTCAAGTAGACCTTGCCATGGTATTTTACTTCCCTTTTCAAGCGCTGCTTTAGTGTCTAGAGTGACTTGATTTTTTTCATACTGTAACTTCATCTAAGATTAAAACATTCCTCTGCCTTTGAAAATTGCAATATAAATAATCAGTAAATAGATCTACCTCCATGCTACTAATGCGCTGCACCACAGAACAGATGCTGATAAGTGAAAGATGTATCCAACTTTTAGGCTGGAGAGTAGTGGAATTACTGGGTTCTTTTCGGGTTATGAACTTCAGCCAAACAAGAATTGGCCTTTTTTCATAAATACACATTGTTCTTGACTTTCCTCTGACTTGGAACACATTTGAATTGGTAATAATACAGCTGAAATCCACAGAGCTTTGGCAATTCAAGTCAGAGAGAAGAATGGGGCTCCCTATCTTTAGCACTCACATAGCTATACATCTTGGAAGCTCTTACGCACTCTTTGCAAACCCTTTATGTTTGCAGAGCAGGAAATATGAGTCCTGCAAATGAGTTAAACACTGGAGTCAGATTAATTCTTTTTTCCCTCCATACTCAGGAAACTCCAAACGCCCCATGAAGGAGTTATCCGACCACAACTATGCAGCTTGGGAATCTGCAGCTCAGACTGAGAGAAACTATGTTCTAAATTCAGTAAGCACATCTTTACTCACCAGGAAAAACCCAGTGCACTCTGAAATGATCAAAAAACTGTGGTTTTCGAAAATATTACTGTGGTAGAAAATGGACATAGCCTTTCTTTCAGTGACATATCATTTAATCATGTTCTTCTGTAGCTCAGCATGAGGATGATGCTTTTGTAAGGTGAGAAACAAAAAATCATTGTATCTAGCATGCTTCCTCAGGAGAAGGAGGAGATGATTCACATGAGCACCGGCGGGAGGATACGTGCATGCTTTTTGGGGTACCACTTAGTGGGACTGAGGCAGAGATTCAACAAAGCAATGCGATTTGTGTGAAAATCAGGCCACTTTCAGATTATTTTGTTTGATTTGGAAAGCAGGTGTGCAAACTTCAGTAGCATTTCTTCCGAGTTGATGTGAGTGCCTGTGTAACAGCTCATCAGCCTGGAAATACACAGGTGCATATTCTGCCTGTAAACACAAATCTACTCGTCATATGCATAGATATTCCCTGTGCATATATGCATCCCCCTCTGAATATCTAAATGTTACTGTGCTAGTGAATACTCTGCTTGTTATTTCCTTATTAATGAACGTCTCCCATTCAACAGACATGTCTGAGTGGTTTGGCTGTAATCTAAATAAATTTAGGTTTAGATGCAATTCTGTTCACTAATGAATGATAATTTTTGTTGCTGGAAAGAACCCTCTATTTTTCCATTGTATAAAATTATCCGATTAGGCTCTCCTCATGATACATGCAACAAACTGAGTCACGATGGCAGCTCATTGAATTTTTTAGTCCTTGGACTTTCCCTTTATGTATTTGTGCTCAGAAGGGGAGGTTATGATGGTATGAAGGGTTCAATTCTATTTGCAGTCACATTAGACTAACTTTGATGTGATCAAAATAATGTAAGTGATGTAAGAATATAAAACTGGCCATACAGGGCCAGGAAAAAGGTCTCCCTGACAGCAGATTCTGTTTCTGATTGTGCACTGTAGCACTTGCCAACGGAGGAGTACAAGAACCAGGCAAGCATCTGAGGATACTTCCCCAGAGTACTCTCCTAGCCTCCAGCAATTTGCACTTTGGGGTTTCCTGAGCTTGTATTGAATAGCCTTCTGTAGAACTGCCTCTCCAACCCTAACTAAAGAATTTGTCCTGCCTTTTTTTTGCATTTAAAATTTTGGCAGCACAACATCCAGCCATAAGAAGTTCTTCAGTTTCACTGTATGTTCTTTGAAGCACCATCTCCCTTGCTTGCTCTAGACCTGCAATGTTGGTTTCATTGGTTGCCTGCTGATTCTTGTATTGGAAGAGACAGAAGGCTCTTGTTCCCTATGAATCTTTTTCATGCCATTTAGGATTTTATAAAATGCAATCATAGCTTCCCTGAATCCCTGTTCTTTTTTCCATTTTTAAGAAAGATGTGCCAGGATGTGCACGCGTAAATAAGGATGCGGTTCTTAGAAGCAAGGAGCAGTTGCTAAGTAATGAACATGAAGCACAGTAAAGTGGTTTTGTAATACGAGAGCACAGCTGATAGGAAGCTTAGAGGGGCATTTTCTATCACTATGCTCAACATGAGTTGAGTGAGGATTGCTAATGCCGCGTAGTGCTGCAGCCTGGGAAACAGGAGAATGGACACACAGAGGCAGGGTGCATTTCGCTGACAGCGAATATTTTGTAAGGTGCACCTCATTTTGTACAAGGATAAATGCACATATCTGATTAAACCTAGGAAGATCAATTTTTTAAATAAGAACTGTCAGCTCTAGAAAAATGTACCCCAGAAATAATGGAAGTGTTAAAAAAAGGTAACATAACTATTCTTTTAAGACAGCAAGTGAAAAAGGTACAACCCCAAGTATGAGGACGTATTTTCAATGTTGTGTCAAAAGGAAGTATACACCAAAAAACCCCCACATCTGTTTATAAATAAGGCATTATAAATGCCTTAAATTCTGAGATTGTTTGATTCCAGCTTTTCTCAAATCTTAGATGAATTAGTGTCATCATATTGCTGAACAATACCTGAAACCAGTGTCACCAGTGGATCAGTGTCTGGCCAGTTCTGTCAGCAGAGGGCATTTCTTGAGGAAATTTCCTTTGCCAGGGGCTACTGAAGTACCCCGGTGCATTTTGTCTTGTGCTCACTGCTTGGGCATGATGTTACCAGCAACGCTGCAGCATGTGCCTTCATATCTGAAAGGAGGAAAGGACTGCAGCAGATCTCATGCTGTGCAGATGAATCCTTACTTAGGAAGGATGTATATTAACGCTATTGTGCTTTCCCTAGTGCTCGTGGAGGAAAATGACCCTTTTATGAGCCATAGTCCAAAATGGTGGACATATGCGAGAACCTAGGGACCCTAAATTGCCAGCTTCTCTAGGTGTGTAGGCAGAAGGAGTCTTTGTTTGATTCCCAAAAAACCTATACAAAGGTATGTCCTGGGAGGTTTACATCTGGTAGAGACACCCCTTACACAGCAGTAATGGAGGTACAACAGTTATTTCCTGTAGTACGCCTCGTAACTTTGCGGTCTCAAAAACCACAGAGAACAATGAAAACTTTGATGGTAGGAGCTGTAAATGCATTTTTGTAGCTGGAAAAGTTGGACCTACTCTAGTGTGAACACAGAATCAGAATGGATGCAATATTTGATAGGAGGTATATTTTTCCCATGTTAGAATGGATCTAACTCTGCTTATCTGGGTGCTAGTAAGTAACAAAGCGGGATGTGTTCAATGATTACCACTCGTCAGTCATCTGCAATCTTCATGTTTTTATCAAGATCCAGAAAGGAAAAGAAATAGTGAAGAAAGGGAGTATGAGATGTTTCATTTCTAATGTCAGAAGGTTTTGGAGTTGGGATAGTTAAGGCTTGGTGCTGGAAAGCTTGACTTTGAATTCCTCAAAACGTGTGGGCATATCTTTCTGAGAGTTGTCACTGAAGTCTGTGCCTCAGAGGTCATTTCTTCATGCAGTTAAATCATTCTTGGTTCTCAAATGCAGCTGATAGGTAAAGAAAGAGAAGGTGTTTTGAAGAAAGGCTTCCCCATCTTTAAAGGTATCTTTGCCCCTTTACTATCCCACTTAGTTAACACATGAAGCTCTTTCAGTGCAGTGTCACAGTTTTGTCTCTCTGTATATGGACATGTATATGGGGTTTTAGTATGTGCATGCATAGTTGATAAGTATTCAAGTAACTATATTTATATACATGTATGCACACATTTATAGATGAACATTTAGAAATATTTTTGTGAAAATTTTATAATATAATGCAATTCCCATGAGTAGCAAAAAGTATTACAGTGGTATTTTTATACTACATACCGTTGGAGTGCGACTATTTACTAGTAATTCTTCTAAGCACTGGGAATAAAATGCTGTGTGTTTTTTAGGAATGTGCTGTAGAAATAGGAAGGAAATTGGAGGTAAATTAAATCTTGGTCACATTCAGCCAGTATTTTTTCCATCTGTCAGCAAAAACTGGCAAAAACCAAAACAACAACAAAACTGTAAAGCCTGAGATGAGATTTAGCGATTTACTGTCTGCTTTAACTGTGCCTATGGCTTGAAGTAGAGCTACATAGCCTTAGGGCTTCACAGATATTTCCATAACTTGTCCATTTTGTGTAAAAGGTTATGATCCCACCATTTATCTAAACATTTTCCTAGTCACCTACTCCAATTACAGCTTGTTATGGAAAACTAGGACTATCATTTGTATGGCTGCGTTGCTTTATTATAGCGACGCAGCATAAAGCAGCATGTGGAGGCAGTGACGGAGGGGGGGTGTCTTTGTAGCGTCTTAGCTTCCAGAAAATCTTTTCCCTTGCTTAAAAATTGTTCATCAGTGAAAGGTCACCACTGCTAATAGCGTGACCTAATTTACGTCAGATCGCTTTCTTACTGTACAGCGCATTTCGCGTGGTAAAATCGTGGGTTTGGTAAAGGAGCTAGAACAGATTCAAACCAGGTGGAAATCTGGCTGTAATGGGGTCGCAGGGCTCTCGCTGCCTTGCCCTCTCTCCTGGGGCTGCTTGGCCTATGGCAATGGAAACGTTTCCCTTTCAGAATCAAAATTTCATTATCTGAAATACGTAATGGCTCTCTCTTGTATGATCAATCTTCTAATTCTTTGTGAACTCGGACTTTCTATGTTAAAAAGGAGGATTGGATGCAGACGCTGCTTTGCTTTGCTTGAAGTACAAATAAATAGTTTTGTCTTGCATGATTGCGCTGTTGCATGCTATTCACTTCTCTTGAGTATATAAGTAATTTCCAGATTGGCTTACGGGAGTATGTTGAAGAGGCTGGACATTTTATGTCAGTCAGCAATTAGATTAGTTACCAGGGAAGCTCTCTGCACTCCGCTAAGTGGCTATTGTACCGGCTCTCTTTGATCGCAAGGCATCTGGGAAGCCTGGTGCAGGCTTATCTAAAGGACATGCTCTGACAGAGTAGCAGCTCAGGCACTTTCCTCCTGAGAGCATCATCTAGTACCTTACCCTTTATACTGGATTTTACTAAAGGTTTCTCCATTTCTTTGGTGAGAGGTCTTTTGAATTTGTAGTAGTGAGACCTGAAGCACTTTATACTGTGATGAAAACCGCTCATAAAACACAGCCCTCTCAAGTCACCTGGTCTTAACGGTCCATAGATCAGATCAGGCATTGAAGGGTAACTGTAAATGCTATTTATTGCTTGTTTGCTGGTATTTCTTTGATAACCCCTTTTGTGTTACTCTTTCACTTAATATTTTGGAAATTTTTCATAGAGATCTTTGCCTTCACAAATGTCCTCCCTTCTGTAACATCCCTGTTCATTCCCATGTGAGTGCAGTCCTTTCATTTTAGTCTTTTCCACTTTGTCAACCCACATCAAGCATTGGTAAAGCAGAACGGTACGCCACTTGCATCCTTCCTTTTGCTATTGTAAATATACCACATTCTTTTTTAGGGTGCTCCTAAACACTTATCACCATCCTGTTCCAGTTATGTGAATTTTGGATCTGAGCTGGCTGGATGTTGCACAAGGCAGGCAAAGTCTCTCTTCTAGGAGAGACCAATTCTTGTGATATTCCACTGATCAATAGCCCTTTTCTATACCTTTTCTACTTACAATCCCTCTTTCTGGAATGTGGTTGGGTCGAACTGTACACTGTTTTTCAGATATGGTCTTTGCAGTGCTGCTATATATTTATTAATATATATTTTTATTAATATATATGTTTATATATATTTATATATGAATCTATATTTTATATTTTATAAATGTAAGATTTAAAATGACCCTCTAAGTGTTTGCAAATGTTCACAGCTAAAGTTCTTTTCTTTGGCTTGTCTGTAGTGATTATATCAACCGGTTGGCTGTTGTTTAACACTGTAAAGGTGACGACTCAGTATCTTGAGTAGTGCCAGAAAAGTCTTGCCCGGTATCCTAGAGCTTATTTTCTAGCTATGTATAATTCAAAAAAATACTGTAAGCTAAACAGGAGATTTAGAAAGTAAGTTAAATTTATATGTTTCTAAACTTTAAAGGCTTTCTAAAATGTTGTATTTCACAAAGAAAAGTGGAAATGAGAAAATGCCAGTAGAGGGAAGATGAGTTTCTAACGTATTAAATTTTGGTAATTTCACTGTAAGGAGCATTTACTTCAATCGTGATAAAATCTCATGTGCTCTAGGAAATGAGGATTAGGCTCCAAGCAATTGCCAGGTTTTTATTATTTTTAGTATGTTTAAGATTATTAAACAAGAAAAACAAGAAACAAACAACCCCCCCAAAACAAACAAACAAACAAAACAAAATAAAAAACCCAAACAACTTTGTATTAGCTATGCAGATATTTCACCGGTAAAAAGTTTTAACATGACGATAGAATGCTGAGAAATACAGGCCTGAGTTACAGATCTGTAAGAAGCAAATAGACATTTCACTATTTCTCCTTTCATGTATTTGGTGGTTGGTTGGTTTGGGGTTTTTTGGGGTTTTTTTTGGTTTTTTGTTTGTTTGTTTGTTTTTGTTAGAATTACTGTTCATATAAATATTATGTAGAGAAAAACCTTGAGACATGCAAAACATATTTGCTAAGAGAATGATCTACCCTGTTCAAATTGGCACTCTTGAGAGATGCACTCTTGAGATATATTTGCGTCTAATACTTGTTTTAGGCAACTAAGAAATCTTACTGTCCCAGTATAAATATCCAGATGACAGATACATGTACAAATATTTTCCAGGGAATCAGTATCAGCTGTTTTAAGACAGAACTGTTTAAAAAACTTGATTCTGGAAAGCAGAAGCCCAAATCTGGAAGTCTGGGTGATTTAGATGACCCTCGGCCTTGTTTGTACTACCACTTCTCATCATGTTTGCTAATAAAATTGCTCAGAGTTAGAGAGCAGTGATTTGTGGTTCTGACCTACATTTTGGACCCAAAGTTAACAAATGCTTTCAGCATGCAATCACAGAACCACAGAATGGATTTGAGTTGGAAGGGACCTTAAAGATACCTAGTTCCACCTCCCCTGCCATGGGCAGGGACACCCTCCACTAGACCAGGTTGCCCAAAGCCCCATCCAGCCTGGCCTTGAACACTTCCAGGGATGGGGCCTCCACAACCTCTCTGGGCAACCTGTTCCAGTGCCTCACCACCCTCACAGTGAAGAACTTCTTCCTCATATCTAATCTAAATCTACCTTCCTTCAGTTTAAAACCATCACCCCTACTCCTATCACTCTTACCCCTGATAAAGAGTTCCTCCCCATCTTATACAAAGTCTTCTGTTGGGAAGATGTGCTGGATTGTTTCAAGATTTTGACATCCTGCTGCCCAAGCTGATGTTCCACTTACATAAAACACTTCGCTGCATCATCTCTGGTAATTGTTGTCTTTTACAGCAGAAATAGAATATATTGAGGTTTGTTGATCTACAAGTTATCTTTGTTGATCTTGTCATTTCAACACCATTAACACTTCCCAGCTTTTGTTTTTAAAAAAGTATAATAGAAATATATTCCAAAGCAGTCTGTACTTGGCCAAAACTCAAATCTTTGATACTGCTCTGCTTTGTCATTGATAATGTAATCACCTCCACTTAATATATTGGTAACACCCCCTGCCCCCCCTGCTTGTTCTTTTTAAAAAAAAACAAGAAATAACTTTGGTTTTGTATAGACCTTTTCTGTTTTTCACCCTTCGAAATTCACTATAGTTGATACAAAGTGGCATGATGCAAGATTTTATTCTGGAAGAATTTAGGAGCGAGGGGTCAGGTTTGCCTTTAAGACTCAATTTATTTTATATTGAGCTAAAGGAAAATATTCTTCTTAAATAATTCCACAAAATTCTTGCGTCTGCCAGTGGGGCCCTGCATGTCTACTGTGGACAGTTTGAGGCCCAAAGGCAAGGCTGAGATAACAGCATCATGCCCAGAGGTCAGCCTGACCCATCAAGCTGGAACCAAAATCTAACAGTCTGACCCTCTGGGCAACTCTGAAATTATCAGTCAGTCAGTGATACGCGCTTTGGCCCACTGAATCCACGAACCATCTCCTTCCTCACACAACCAAAGCGTTGAAAGGAGGTGCAACTGAGGCGTCTGGGGACATAAATCATAGGAAAGCTTCCACCAGCTTCTTCAAGAACCACTTGTGAAAGAGGGTCGCATCTGATTTGTATAAGCACTGTACATTAAGGCAAATATTTCAGCTGTTTAAAGCCAGCTTAGAGTTTCAAAACCGGTCTTAACAAAGTAAAAAAATCCCAGTTAATCTGCTTGCTGCAAATTAGAGGTCGATAGCTTCTTACAGACTGCAGAGTTTAAAAAAGAAGCCTTGTTAACCAGAGCTGGCCATCCAGCGCCCTGTCAGACCATTACTGAGTGCTAAGTCCTGTGTCGTTCAAGCTGAAACAGCAGCACCAAGAACATTATTAACTTCTGCCGCTCTCTTTAAGTGTAAAGATTTTATTTCTAGACGGTGAATGACAGATAGGATTGGGGAGCAACTGTGAAAAAGTGTAAAAGTTCTGATGCATCAACAAATTATTTCAAAGTAATAAATTGGTGATTTATCCTTCCTTTACTGAAGGACAAGCTACCTCAAATTGCTGCATGTAATTTCAGAGAAAAATATGCATGTAGATGGTTTCTAAAAAGTGGCTGATGTGCAATAACCTGTTCTTGGGCTAAAGTCCTGCAATATGCACCGGTTTAATTTTCTGTGACAAGTAGGCTACGTCCTGGCTGAATACTGTGAATTAGTAAATGACTAATTTAGTAAATAAGTGATTTAGGTGAAAAGGTATTGCATTTATTCAGCAAATGTATTTTCTATTCTCCTTCATTAACTGAGCACCGTGCATAGCTCTGTAGATAGTACAAATTGAAATCCAGTGCTCGCGGTGAATAAAATACTTAACATAGGAGAAAATACTGGGATGCCTTGGCCAGAAGTTGATTTCAGACGTTATGTATCATTTCTGCTTGTGTGTATGTGCGCACTTGCCTGCATCACACACGTGCATTCAGGGAGAGAGAGATGAAAAGGTCAGATGCCTGCTATGGATATGATCTTTGTTCATCTTGCTGCGCTGATGAAGTTTTGTTGATTAAATGTAAATATGCCTTAACTGTTCCACAGCATGTACATCAAAGAGACCATTATTATAGAGAAGACAGGCATTTGTCGGTACAATGGGAATAATACTGGATGTGCAGGACTGTTTAGAGATGGTGCACAGTGGCGTCTGGATATATTTGCATCTAAATGAGCTGAGCGTTTCTTTTCATACGGCTTTGATTTACCTCGATTGCTACAGGTTTTTATTCCTCCTGGGATTTGGAGAACCGTGTTCCCATTATGCACTCATCTTCCCTTCACATACTGTCTGCCACCTTTAGTCAGTGCCGCCAGATAAGTACATATAATAAAGATCTTTTACATCAGAGCTGGTTACTATGCTGTCAAGCCAGTCACTGTGTTCTGGGCCTCAGGAGGAGCGATGAGTGATGAGTACAGCATTTATTTAAGTACTACTTCTTTTTTATGTTAAGTATTGAGTGTATCTGAACCTGCTTCAGCATTATTACTGTTTATGAGAATGACTGGATGATAACGTGTAGTTCCAAATTTTTTGGTTCAGAATCATTTTGAGAGCAATTGCTTTTCCTTTTATCTTGTTGACTCCAAGGAGCTTCAGTAGCCCATTAACCAGCTTCCTGAAGGTCTGTGTCAGACCCCCTCACTCAGTGAGCTTTTAGATTGCTGTTGGGTGTTTTGCGTACGTCAAGATGCTCCATTTGCTACAAGTGTCACTTAGTGTGGATCGTCTTAGCAAAAACATTTCTTGGCCCAGCTTTTCTCTTGGTTGCACCAAGTGGCACTTTGAATTGAAGTCACAGTAAATCAATTTAAATCTCAGTATAATGCTGATGTATCTTACAGGGTAGTCAGAGCTTTAGCACTCTAGGAAAATAGTGTGGAAAAACATTTGGGAGGCAAAATTTGTAAATCAAATTATGAAGGCATGGGTGAGCCTCTTGTGCTGCTGCGCATTATAAGCTTTTGCTTTCAATTAGTGCAAAATCATTTTCAAATCCTCCTTTGCATCACATAGTCATTCACTGAAGTTTTCTTTCCTATATTCTGCAAACTATACAAAACTTTCTGAACTACTTCAGCCTTGGAAAAGAGGAAGCTCTCACTTGTCAGTCATTGTTATTTAGGTTGCAGTACCTTCCGAGGAGCGCTAGACACCAAAGACAAAGGAAGGTCCATCCCATCCCTTAAGGACTGTACGGTTTAAAAAGGCAAAGGCAAATACACAGTAAGTTAGTACGAGAGTTGTCTGTGTGCTCTTCTAATGAGAAGCAGAATTATCACCACTGTCTTTGCTTTTTCGTTCCCTTTTCTCATTTCAGTGAGGGATCTCCTGTTTCAGTTCTACCTATTTACCCATTTATTTTGTATGTTTGAGTCTTACGATGTTAAGTACATTTCCCTTCAGTGGAGCATCTCCAATATTTCCTTTTTCCTTCCCTCGCCAATTCCCTGGGACAATCTTGTCCTTCTGACATACCTGATAGGATTTGTCAAGTCCTTGGTGTAACTGTGTTTTATTTCCATGAGTAATGAGATACTGTGGTAGGGCATCTTGTCCTGCCCTATACGAGACATACCAAGCCAAACATGAAATGGAATGCCAAACGTTATGTCCAATATGTTTGTCAAGTGTGTGATCTATTTTTTAGAGACCCAACTCAGTACACTGAAATATTTTACTACTTGTGAACTTTAGCTTCTGTTAATATGATTGAAGCAAGTGGAAATGGAAATTGTCAGGGCAATTTAACAAAGAGAGCCTGTAAAACTCATTACATCCCAGGTAGTAAAATTACTTTAGAAGGCACATTCTTCAAACTTGAGCTTTATTCAGTAAACTGCATCGGTGCCTGACCTTTTAAGAGCTTTCCTTTCCTTGGGAGGGAGGAGGGGCAAAGGCCCTGTTGTTCAGAGCTACCTATCTTAAATTATAAACAGCAGCCAGACCTGACTCTGTGCTTTAGCTCACACAGGATGACAGAGTGTGCAACTGCTCCAAACAGACAGTTAAATGGCCGGCTATTTAGATGAGTTTGATGTGTATTTCATGTAATTGTATACTCCATAAAGCAGTAAAAAGCCAACGTTGTGTGCTGGCTGGTTTTTAGCACAAAGTAAATCCAAGTACCAATCCCAAGTTTGTAATTCGGCTTAATCTTTTCAAGACCTGATGCTTTTAAGAAGCTTTAGATTGATACTACTAGTGGATGTTCGAGGGTTAAAGTTACTTGGGGGAAAATAATTCCTGTTAGGGCTATATCTAATTTTCTTAGCAAGTTAGATTAGCTCGTGGAGAACTCTCCGGAACCATGGCTGGGTTTCTCCTGCACCGCAGTATGATCATGCCCCTAAGCGTGCCTCCCTCTGCACTGCCTCCACGCTGGTGTAAATGACTGCCTTTTCCTGCTAAGGTTGTGAATGAGCTGTCCATCCTTTCTAGATAGCAAATTTAAGCGTAATTTTTTTCTGGTTGTAAATCTTTAATTCTTCCAATCGTGTCTCACAAATTTCGATTAGCGGAATACATGAAAAGCAAATGTGTCATGTGCTGTGACTCGACCAGCTCATTATTTCTCTGGTTTTCCATTTTCTAGCATCTAAACAATTATGAGCTGTACAGATTGCATTTTCTTGTAGCTATTCTCTGCCTGGCTCATGGGCACAAGGCAGGTTGCTCATTAGTGAGCCCACACACTCAGGGTTTAGTCCAGCAACCTTTGAAGTAAATGGAAAGCTTCCCACATATTTATTGGGTGTCAGATCAGACATTTAGTGCGCGTCGCGGCGTTACAAGATTTTGTCTAATTGCATGATAAGGCTTTTGCCTTATCTATGCAATTTGTGAGATAGTATTACTTATGGGAAGTATGTTAGGGCTGATTGTGGGAAACTTTGAAAAGAGAGAGCGTTTGCCTGCTCTGCATTTTTCATGTTGTTTCATGATTTTTTTTTGCCTTTGGTGCTATGCATTTTTTATTTCTCCTGGATCTGTCACCATCTTATCTAGGGGTTTCCTGAACATGTTTAATGGAAAGTTGATAAAAGACCTGAGTGAAAATAAAAGAATGTTAAGAAAGGATTGAGAGTGAGGAATAGAAACTTAAGAAAAGGAAACTTTTGAAAAGAAGAACTGATACAAAAAAAGAATAAATACTTTTTCTTTTTGGTTTATTATGGGTCGAAGAATATTCAAATGCATGAATGGTACTGAGTGCTTCATGCAGAGAGAATAGTCACGTCCTTAGGTAACAGATAAAAAGCTATGTATATTCACAGCACTCCTGGTAAGATTCCTCCGTGTGTATGTAAACCACAAAAAGTTTGCCAGCATAAAGAAATGATGGGAGATGGTTATACATATAGGTAATTGAACTCTGCAGTAGGGTTTTTTCCGCAGAGAAGAACTGATCTTTGTGTATAAGTTGATTCATGTCAAGTGGAAGCTGGTAATAGCCCAGATGTAGAGCCTAAGATGATTCCTCTTTGAAAATTTGGCCTTTTCTCATCCAGAAAAGAAATGCTCTTTGCTTTCCAACAGGTAAAATTTATTCCATTATTCCTGTACATATGTAGCATTTCCTCTTCCCTGTTTAAATTCCCTTTTCCAGTGTGTGGCAGCGCCTTAGGTTTGTAGCATAAAAAAAGACAGCAATTATAGAAGAAACCTCAATCTTTCTGAAGATGCTAGGATGTAAATGTTCCACTGTCCTCTGGAACAGGAATGCAGATGAACCTTTGATTGTAGATATACGTGGTGTGTGTTATGATTTTCTTTCATAAATACTTTCTTTCTTTTGCAGGAAACAGAAATGGGGATAGTTGGGAATATGCTCTGTTCTACTAATCAACTTGCAAACTCTCTGCTGTGCCTTAATATCTTTCTTTAGTGCCTGGGTGTTATGCCCAGCATTTAAAAAAATACTTAAAATATAACACAGTCAATGTGTTTACTGTCCATAGCCAGGTAGCCTACAACTATTATTGAGCTAGGAAGTAGTTTGAAAGTTTACATTTCTGTAAGGAGGATTGATTTTTCAGTCAAGCGTATTTATTTGATGATGAAAGAAAGTATTTCTTTAAATAGATGGCTTGCCCTCGTTTATTAGAGTTATTTCATATAAAGCAGAGTTTTCCAAAAGTCTTACTCTAGAACCAGCTCCAAACTCCCTGTGCTTTCTACAAGCTCCACTCCAGAGCTCATAAAAATAATCATGAACTGTTATACCTTAGTCAAACATTTTTAAACAGCAGTATTTGTCCTGTCATTTCTGAAATGTCAGATTTTAAGGCTAATTATTTCAGCTTTGGAAAAAAACAGTTAATGCTGTGTAAGTACTCATTTCAGCAATCACTCCCTCCCTGCGTACTCCTCCACTTGACATGCAGTTCAAATGGTGAGGAGAAGAAGGGAAAAAAGGAGGAGGAAGGATTGCATAGTGGAAACAGCACTGTGATTGAATATTAAATCTCATTATTTATATACTTCATCAGTGTTTTCTCAGCTTTTGCCATGCTATGGTTACATTTTAATTTCTGGTCTTTTTTTGTCCACTTGTGTTATTTCACATGTGCTGTCTTCAGAATGATCTTCTGCTTAAATGCTTTATTGTTGGTAGCAACTGAATTATAAGTCATTTACAAGACATGTCTGAATGGTCTTAGCAAGAAAAGCCTTCCATCTTTTTAACAGGTTCTATGAGAAATTGAAACTCAAGCCCTAGTTCAGCAAAATATTTTAAAATATGCTGCAATTACAGTATTGTAATTGATCATATTTTTGTTCAGGAGAAGCTGAGCTTAATTGTGTGTTTAAAATGAAGTATATGAACTGCTCAGCAAGCTTTTCTGTCTCTAGCTCAACTCCCTTCTAACTGCAGCTCTGATTTTCAGTTCACTCGGAGCACGGACAGAATGAGTTCCTGGGGAAATCCCTACAAAATTGCCCCATAAACACAGCCCCCTTGCTAATGAAAGGGACGGAGGCTGTCCTGGGAGCACGGAGTATATGCAGTGAGATTTGTCAGTGCACTGGATATGAGGTTTCCAAGAAGTTGTGTTAGCTTGAGGAGCAGTTTTGGATGGTGACTTCCAGGTTATTACGTGTAAGCAAGAGCTAATCACAGCCTTGCCTATGTGTCTACACCGACTCTGGTCCCTCCACAACTTGGGTGAGAGAAAATGTATTAGACTATATTTGGGTTAACTACCTGGAGTAACAGCAAAGGTATGTTTTAGAAAGAGTTTGAGGAAATCACATTTAGCTAAGGCATCTAGTACCCAGCATACAGTAAAATGTCACAAATCGCAATTCCATGAAAATTTTTCCCAGGCAGATGGTAGGAATGTTTAAAGGCATAAGACTCAGACCTGTTTGTCTTCGAATGGCATGACTGTGTACTGGAAAGCAAATGCAGGTGTTTGATATATACACTGTTTTGCTGGTAATCTGAATGTATCAGTAGCAAACTGAAATTACGCAGAAATTTATTGTGGAAACGATAAGTAGTCACAAGGAGAATACCTACGGTGACTCCCTGATGTGATTTCCCCTCATAGATTTCACCAAAAAACCCCACCATGTTGGCAGGAAGAATGATCCCCTGTTAAGCTATTTGGTTTTATTAGCAAATCACTCATATTTTTATGTTCGTCACTGGGTGTATTTCCTTTGTCCTAGTGCTTATTCTTCCAAGTAACAGAATAATTCCAGGATATGATTAATTGCCAGTAATTCGCACCAATTTTAGTGGAATTTTAAAGCTTTGCAAGATACTGTGTAGGGTGACAATATCTGTCCTCTGTATATGTATATGGGAGGCTAGAGCTCTATTTAGTAGAAGTAAGCATTATTGAGCACATTATATGTAATTCTATTGAATATTAATGTTTTCTGTGCTACATTTCCTATTTTGAGCAACTCTTCTTTCTTTTTCTCGGTATTGCTCATATTTTTTTCTGGAATTGGATAAAAACCCGAACAGCAAGAAAGACACATTGAGAACATACAACAACTAGGTGCATTTTTGTCGGTCTCTGTCTTGTTTTCACACAGTGGTATGTAAAGGATTTGTTTAAATTTTAAGCTACACAAAGATGAAGAATTCAACACAGAGGACATTCAGGAAGCCTCACAGCGAACACAGTAACACCTAGAAAGCGTACTGGTGCTTTCTAGGGACTTGGAGAAAAGAAAATATATTTTGTCTCATTGCAACAGCAAGCAGTGACACTCTTTTCCTCGTTTCCTACAAAAATGGCTAAATTTCCCCAAAAATATTTTCAGTGACAGAGAGAAGGTACTTCATAAATAATCTTTGCTTGATTTTACAATTAATTGATCCCATAACTATTTCTGGAGTAGCAGTATTTTGAGTAAAATGTTGATCAGCATTAAGGCAGCTGAACTGGCTACCTGGTGTATCTGCATCATGCTGGCTACTTTCTGATGGAGGTTTCCCTCTCTAAAACATTGCAGCGTTAAGGTTTGAGTAAGCTAGAGGAGTTTCTGCCTGAGAGGGTATACTTGATACAAACAGACACTGTGCAAAGCAAGGCTTACCATAGTGCTGGCGTAAAATATTCAGCCTGTAGTTTTCTGGGGAAAACTTCCAAACTGGTAACTGCGTCATATTTTCTCTCAAAACACTGTTTGTTTTCTGTAAACAAAGAGCAGCTTTTGTATAGGTAGTTGAAAGTACAAAGGGGTCTCTTGGCAAATCATTAATCTTGCTTATAATTGCTAGTCAGCATTGTAGTTGTTTTCCATAAATTAGAAGAAGAGGAGAACTAGCCAAACATCTCATGTTTCCTGTAGCAGGGAGCAAGAAGAACGCTGAATCTCGGGGGCAAGAAAACCATTTGATATTTGGATTAATGTATAATACCTTATATATTACTCAGTAGCAGAGAAGGGAAGAGCAGAGACAGATGGGGAGGAAAAGAAGAATGAACTTGGTTTGTTTACTTCCTTAGAAAGGTGGAGAACAGCCTTAACTCCTCCCCAGCTTCCATAGGTTAAATGGTTACGGCTTTTCCTCTGCTCGTCAGTCATGATACGACCGCCTGTGTTTCCCTCATGCTTTGTTTCTTGTGAGCGTGTGTACACACATGCACACACACATCAATCAGAAAGCGAGCGGCCCCGGTCTCACACCACAGAGTGGGCATTCACACCAGGGGTTGGGAGGGTGAGGAACGTGGGGAGCGAAGCTCTGGCCCGATCCAGAACAGATCTTCTATAAATGTGGCCACTGAACAAGGCAGTTGATCTCTCTCCTCCTCCTTGAGGATGTTCATCTAGTTGTTATTTTCTCAGGGGCATGACCAGGTCACCAAGGTGCAGCTTATGGTATGAGGTGGAAGTTGAGAGACCTCCAGAGAAAGGAGTCTTCTCATTCCTTCCTCTGTCTGGATGCAGAGATGTTATTTTATTCATTCAGAGGGAGTGTCTGAGTTTTCCCAGTCTGACAGTACAGACGGGGAAAGAGGAGACTGCCATCTCCCTTGCCCCGCTTGTTCAGGGGCAGGCTGCTTGCTCCTGGGCTCTGAGCAGATACGGAGCCACCGCCGGGCTCCCCACACCTTGGTACCCTGCAGGGATCGTGCAAACGGAGGGCTGGACTTCGGTGTCCTTCTGTCCTCCCTTGTACCTCTGTAGTTTGTTCCTAATTTTTCATAACTGAAAGCTCTTCATTAGCCGCCTTCTAAGGACTCTGAGTCTGACTCTGCTGCTCATGAAGAGCTCTTTAGGTAAGTCAAGTGTGGGGTGTTCTTCTGTTCTGTGTTATAACACAGCTTGTCAGCTCAGGGATTTCACACACTGCTCTAGCAAATGCTTTTCTTTGTATGTATCCAGGACTATTACTCTTACAAAGTGCTTTAAATGTATTTTTAAAAAAACCCACAAGACAAAATGCTTGTCCAGAAGAGCTTGCACAGTGCTGGTGCTTGTGGATTAAATATGTACAGCGTGCAGCTTTATTACGCTAGCTGCTTTTAATACTGAAACATTCAGCATTCTCCTGTGATAAAGGTTGGCGTGTTGCCTGCATCCTTATATGTTTCTGTATATAGGGCATAATAATATTGAGAATGTGACCACGAAAGCATGCAGCTCCAAACCATCACACTATTACTTTGCATGCCAGGCAATGAGGGGTTCTTGACATGAGCTTTTTTGGCTTTCCCAACCTTTATCTGCCTAGACTGAAACCTATTCTGGGAATTTTGTTATGTTTTATTTTTAAACTGTCCATCAAAATCCCATGCTTAACTACTATAATGGAAAAAATAAACAGCAGCAATTACTCTCAAAAGTTAACAGACTTTATAAAGAAAGTTGCATATGCAAATTTCCGGTGTTACTCAGACCTTTTAGTACACTATACAGAACTCCTCTTTAGCAAAAAAGCAAAAAGTGTTTCTCATGCCACCCGCCTTCCGTGGCACTCCTGTACCGTATAATTTCCCAAACTCTTCTCTGGTTAAATGCCTGTGCAAAGATGCAGGCACCATGGGTACTGCAAAACAGTACCCCGAAATTCCTGAAAGCATAGGAGGCCACATTTTGTTTAGGAGCAGAAATGCCAGTCATCTCGTCTCCTTGATAACCTTCTCAAGGGCCACTAAAGTGACAGTCCTCCATCCCCAGGTTGAAAACTGCTGCTCTCCAGGCTGGGCATTAGCTCCAGCTTCCTGCTCTGCAAAGTGCAGGTAGTATTCATCTTAATTCCTATGTAATGTAGAATCCTGATTGCATGAAGACAAGACTCCTCTGTTTGTTGACAGAGGAGTTAGTAGTCTAAATAATATTAATAGAAACATAGAAAGCAGAAAAACACGAACATAGGATGAAAGGGGAGTCAGTGCTTGGAAAATACTGTTTGCATACAGCTCAGATCACTGGTGTTATTTCTGTTCATGTATGTTCCTGAATTCTCTTTCCCATCTTATTCTGTTTTGTTCTTCGCTTGGATTTTGCAGGTTAGTTTTCAAGATGAAGTATGTGAAGAAGCACCAGATGGTTATAGAATCAGGATCAGTGGCAGAGAGTGAACAAATCATTTTGTAACATGAACAGACTTCAGGTTCTAGCTTGTTTTTTCCTAGATTGGAGAGCTCTCTATTAAATTTCTGTTTCCCATATGGGTACTCATAGGCTGAGATCAAGTCACCTCTAAACCATCTCTTTGATGAGTTAAATAAATTGATCATCTTGCATCTCACACTGTGAAGCAAATACTTTGATCCTTTCATCATTCTTCTTTCTTTTTCCCCTGCAACTGCTCTGTTTTTTCTGAGTCCTTCTTAGTGTGGAAGCGAGAACCTGGACCTCACAGTTCTTATACTGTGAGCACAAAAACGAAAGGCACAGACAGCGCAGTACTTACCCATCCTGTATCTCCCCTTCATCTCATTAGCCTCTTGGAACACCGTTACACTAGGAATTCATGTTCATCTTGTCATTTAGCGTGACCTCAAGACTTTGTCAGAGGCACAACTCAAGGTTGAGCTCACCACCTAGAAAAATGCTCTTTATTTCTTATTCCTAGATGAAAGCCTGTATGCTTTTTAAATAGCACATTGTTTGGTTATGTTGATGCACAGGAGAGTACACTGATGTCAACTTTTAAATCGGTTTGATCTGGAGCGTTAGTGAGAATAAATAGTTTTTCTGTTTCCATTGAAACCAAGGAGTTACGGTATATCTGGAAAAAAAAAGAGAAACTCTCTGAGATGGAGGTGAAATGGGAAAAGGATCATGCATAGGATTGGTTTGGGTTTGTGTTTTTTTTTTTTAAACCCGTCCATTAATTCTAATAACCTTACTTGCAATATTAGTTTTGAAAGTCAGTTTTGGCATTATTTAAGATAGTTGTTTTGTGTTCCCATGTTTATATAACAGACCTCATGTTACTGAGTATGGGGGGGAAAGAAAATCCTTTGATCCTTCAGCAAAATGTTTTTATGTAAGTAGCCTTCTCATGGTGAGCTCTGGAAGTCTGGACAGATCATTGTCCATCTGCTCTTACAACTTTCTGTGATCACCGTCCAGCAAATGCTGTTTAATCTACAGAGAATAAACACTTCCAGAGTTGACAATGTGCTTCCCAGGTGCCGAGAGGGAGGCTCACACAGCCAGGCCGTTTGCTGAAATGTAGGAAAATAGTCATCCAGAGAAAACAAATATCCACGGAGGCTTTAGGGAAGAATCCCATCTCTTTCATTTTCCTTTCTTTTTAGAAACTGGAGACTCTTTTGGAACAAAATACAAAGGTATCAGTAACTCGTCTTGTGCTGGATGGGCCAATGCAGAAGGAGGGAGAGATGCCAATGAGCTTTAGAATCAGAATTTAGTTTTTAAGATTAAAGGAGTGCAAAGGAAACATGCAAATGTTTGCGTAGAAGGCTAATGAAACAAATTCCCATACCTGTGTTCCATTTGGAGCACTGTTGATCGCTGGAAGAGGGATCAGAGGCCCGGCGCTGCAGCGAGGAAACGCGCGGCTGGTGCCTGGATCCCGTCATGGCAGGGAGCCTCGGTAGCTCTGAGGCGCTGCCCTCATCCGTGCTGTAACCTTAACGTCCCCTCCAAAAAGTTACGCAGCTAGCGGATAACTAGCCCTCGTTGCTGTTCATCCCAAGTACCGTGCCTGTCTAGGCTACATTCAGATGAGAAATTCTGTGCGGGTTTTCTCACCCCCGGATAAGTGTGCAGGGCTCAGGCTCCCTGGCGCAGGATGTAAGTATTGTACGTGTGGTTTTGGGCTACGGTAACAAAAAGGCGCGTGCCGCCGGTGCTGGCCTAACTACAGCATCACTAGTTTCTTTGTATCTTGCTCTCAGCTGTATATTTTGTGCACCTTTGTGAGCGTGTTTATGTTTCTATTCACAGGATTTTCCTTCGCGGAAATCCAAAGGGCATTATAGTACCTATGCACCAAACTTGCCGTGGTGTAACCACCTGCTTCAAATATTCTGCACTTCTGAAATACCCAGAATATCCAGGATTCTTTCCATATCTTTCTTAACAGTTCTTCACTCTGAAGCTTACAGGATCCTTTATTCCTGGAGAGTTTATTCCCAAAAATGTTCAGGAGACCTCAAACTCAGGCCTTTTTTGTGAATTTTTTTTTGAGTGTCTCTCTAAGTAAATGGTTAGTAAGATAGATAATATGTGTACGATCCTACCTTTGGGGTCAAATAGCTTCTCTGTCTCCCTGACATCCTTCCATCAAATGCATCGCCTGTGTGCAGCAGGGTTTGTGAAGGGGAACGGGAGAGGGGATGGAGTGATTTGGCTTCTCGACTGCTTCTTCATGAGCTTTTTTGGAAGGAGTGTGACAGGGCTCTACTCTTGATCAGTCCTCAAGTACATAAGAATAAATCTTGTCCAAACACATGCCTTTCTCTGGCTGCGGCGCTTTCAAAAGCAAGTTGCCCTCTGAGCTGGGATTCCTTCTGTGTTTTCTCATCCCATATTTAAGGCTTGGCGGTTTTAAAATGTAAGTAAGCGTTTCCTATCTTTGCCTCTAATCCATAAATATCACATATCATCTAAGCTGCTGAAATTAATCAGTGTAGTGAAGAAACCACATACACACCCCAACTGGCCTTCTTTTATGGCTGGACTAGGCCAACAGCACTGCCTGCCAGCTGTATCCATCACTGCCAAATGTGAGTCTACTGGATGAGCAGCAGTAGGTTCATGAAGTATTTTGCCACTATAGGTCAAGCAACAGAATCTGAATATTGGCAGGATCACGTTGCAAGGGTGTTACGTGATGAGAGCTGCTGCTTAGAAAATGACTTTTAAAATGGACTGTGGAGCTAGCTCAGGACTGACGGCTGAAGGTCTTGTGTATCTGACTGAAAGGCTGTATAAAATAACGACAGCCAACGAGGAATGGAAAAGGTGGGAAAACTCCATCCTCTGAATGTGGCCGAGTCAAGTTCAGGATCAGCACACTTCTGTTCTGGACAAGAAAAGTCATACCCATGCCTTGCCACCTGGGAACACCAAACAACTGAGATTACTGGGGGTTGTTTTGGTTTGCTAATCAAAGTGGGAGATATAACTGCTTTTTTGTTTATCGTGCCTTAGGCTACATAGAACGGTATCAACTGTTTCCATCTTGCTAATTATCTGTAATAAGGAAGGATAATGAAAATTTTAAAATAATTCCTGCTGTCATTTTGTTACCCTTATGTATTTTTCTAGCCTGTCATGATTACCTGTTAATCTAGATGATACTCTCTATTCACCACTATGAAGTTTAAAAACAGTAATGAGCAAAGATAATTTGTGAATTACATCACTTCAGAACAGACCTTTGAGGTTTAACTGCGAGGCCAAAGTCGCAAGGCACTTGTTTTTACACAAGGTGCTTTATCATCTGCAGAGCTTAAGTTCTTTTTCTTTGAAAGCTGGGAGATGCCTGCTAAAAACTGGTTTGTGTCAGGATGACCCTACCAGCCAGACACACTGTGAGCAAAGGTCTTTAAAAGGGGTGCTGATGAAACACTCATTTATTTACCTCTCTGTTACTGATAGTACTTTGAGACATAACCTCCTTGCAGAACCTCATTGGGTTCATGTAAAGGTAAAGGAAAGAACAGGGGGAAACTACTTTGTCTTGTTGATGCATATTATTTAGATTTAGTATCTAAATATGTACATATATGTATATATGCATACACACAGAGCTCTAGAAAGAGAGAGGACTAATTAACCATTTTTTCCTAAATAATTTAAAATGGTAAAATACTTGCCAGGATTCAGGGCTCTGGCAAGGATATGTTGCTGCAAAAATACTCTGAAGCATGGCACATAGTACCGATTATAGAAACAACATCTATGTCTGCTACTTCAGATTTTGGTCCTTCTCTCTGGACTTCTGGGTCATGGATGACACAGTGGATGGACAGTACCAGCCCCCTAGGTTAAGAGGCGATACAGCCTACTGGACTCAGATTTGGGATAGCGGGGATGCTGTTCCCTGCTCTGTTGCTGGTCTGGGTAACACAGACCATCTCGGATCTTCTCACCTTTTTTCTGTTACTCCTTCTAGCTTTCTTTTCAGTTTGATACTTTTTGCTTTCAGACACTTTCTTATTTTCTGTCTGTGCAGAACACAGCACAGAGCAGAGCTGTTCTTGGCTTCAGTTATCGTAGCATAAATATTAGTGAAGAGAAAGAGAGCAGCACTTCTCTCCGGTTGTTACTCAGTGCTATTTCCATTGCACTCTAGGGGATACTGCGGCCAGGTCGACATGAAATTTGGAAATGGATAGAAGGAAAAAGAAAAAGGGCTTTTCTCAAAGTGATCCCTCTGCTCCCGCGACATGGTGGGGATCCTGCTGTTGGGAAGCTGGACGTTAGCTTCCTGTGCGTGATGGAGCTGGTGGCTCTGCTGGTAATACACCTGCTTAAGTGCTTTTTGCTGGATCGCAGCCCGAACAAATTGTGAATTCCTTATCCTCTCGTATCTACATTACTGCGTGCTTCAGAGCTGTAGCAAGGCATTTTAGTGTCCAGGATAACACCTTGTACTTGGCAGCTCTCCTGCTCCCCCCGCGTGGTCTCCAGAGTGTCAGCACCTGGGATGGGGGAGGCTCAGGAAGCAAAGTACCAGCCTCAAGGCAAGCTGCTGCAGCCCACCTGCGCGGCCGCCTGGCTCCCGGCCCCGCTGCCGCTGGGCTGTTCTCCCCTCTTGTCTTCATTTGGAGATAAACGCAAATGGTCGGGGAGGGCATTGCTTTTGCCATTTGAAGGGACCACTCTCGGTCCCTCTGTGAAAAGGTTGGGGCAGCGGCCAGAGGCAGGCGGCTGGGATACTCCCAACTGCTCCGTTTGGACGCTGCTTCTGTCCCTGTCCTTGTCTTCCCCTGGAGGTTTCCCTGCCCTGCCCCAAGCCGGGCTTCTGTCAGCGTCAAAAACTTGCAATCTGTTGGTATGCAGTCCCTGCTTCTGAAGAGGAAGTTTTACATGGCATGATCTTATTTATTTAGACTGGTCCCAAATCCACCATTACAGTTGATCCATTTATACAGCAGCCCTGTAACTCCTATAGTTTTGACAGTAAGCCCTTGTTGGTATGTCTACCTCCAGGAAAGCCTTTGAGATGATTGAAATGTAATTAAAAAGTGAAGACCAGATGTTTCTTCCCAGATTATGTTTTCAAGATCACAACAGTCCTTTCAAAAAGGAGGAGAGGGAAGAGAAACAAGAGAAAACCTCTACTGCTCTGCTTTAACAGGGGAATTTCCCAAAGAATATACAAGAAAAATCTGGATTTTGTTCATTTTTTTTTTCTTCCACACTGAAATTTGTAATCGGCTTGAAATGGTAATAAAACAAAGTGGACTTTCCGTTCCATTGTGCAAAGCCAGCAGATGTGTTTTTCCCCAGTGCACCTGCTTTGTTGCTCAGCCTTTCCAAAGAGGAAAAAAAAAAAAAAAAAAAAAAAGCTGAATTTTTTCTGGAACAGTACTTTACTAGTATTTTTTTTCTGTAATTTACCGCAGTGAAAATGTTTTCTTGGATATACTTTTGAAAATCCTTCATTCCATTCTATGAATGCAAATAGAGATGTGGACGAGTTGGGGGAGAGAACCCACATAGATCAAAAGCAAAAGAAAATGTTTGAATAGGTGCAAATCCTTTGTAATAAAACTGCCAGGAAACACACAACATTAATGTAATTATGCTGTGGAACTGGCAAATTTGACCAGATACGATCCTGCCTTCTTTAAACAAGCTGTTTCCTATATTGACAGAAGGATGTCTTGATAGGTTGAGGTTTCTTCTAAGTATTTAATTTTATTCTGTGGTCTGTGTTTTATGTTGTCCTTGTATAGTCTTTGACAAGAAAATGCCCTGTCAAAAAGAGGGTTTTTTTGTAGCATCTGACGATGCTTTGTGTCTTGCAGACAGCAAATACGTGGGCAAACTTTACAGGTATTTGCTTAATATCTTTATAAAAGGTTAGGTACAGATGTGTTATTTCTCTTACCAATTTAAGCTGACTTTTAAAATTGAAGTGCTACTAAATGTCTTAAAAAACAGTTCAGGACATACTAAGTCTACTTCATGTCCAACAAGTATGTTTTTCACTACTCTGGGCAGCTCACACATTTGCTGTGACCATGAAGGAAAGAGATCTTGGTAAATGGTCACTAGAACCACATTGCCATAAGTTCTGTTTCAAAATGAGACCTACAATAATGGGGGGTTTTCACGGTTTTGGTACTTTTCAGGGCAAGTTCATTGTGAAAACGATTATGTCCTCATTAATAAAACCAGATTTGGTCATTTCATTTTTACTTTTTTTTTTTTTTTTTTTTTTTTTTTTTTTTTTTTTTAATAAAAAGAAAATACTTACT
>VXBL01009853.1:218990-267573 GCA_013400195.1 Aramus guarauna
TTTAAATAAAAGAAAATGATTAACCAATCCAATTTCACACTACCAGAAGAGTATAAATACCTGAGTAAGTTTTCTCTGGAAGGAACATCAGTACTCCCACAGAAGTCATGAAGGAGTTTTTAGCAGCTGGATCAGTGTGGTGTTTTCTTAAACTGATGCTCCAAAGCATTCAACTTTTCTGCCCAGACCTGGGGGCAGTAGTGAGCAGTCAACACTTCTGTCCTTACCTAGACTTAGTGAGCACCGAGGGTGTTGTATGTTACCTTCTTGGACAATGCAAGGGGACCAAAATGATTTCTGGTCCTGAACTCCTCATTCACTTACTTCATCTTTAGATCAGCATAATACTGTTAAATCCATTAACAGAGAGAAAAATGGGTCTGTTGTTTTCAGCTGAGCTGAGAACTGTAAGGCTTTGCCCAAGTCCAGCATTCAGGTTATGTCTACAGTAAGAAGCAGTACGGACTAATGGGAGCAGATCTGGGGAGAGAAAAAGTGCTGCAGAGCTGACATCCACATTAGGAAAGGATTCGGGGTTGTATTTCGCGCTAGTTCTCGTCAGGTCCTGTAAGACTGGTAGTGGTGGAAATCCATCAAGTGTAGTCCTGGACTGAACTTCTGGGTCAATTGAATCTGAAAAGACCTGAGTTCTTGAGCTCCACAACCACTCTGTGATATGAACCAGCTTGTGGCAAGTGGGAATAATTAGGAAATTTGCGTCAAAGACACATTCCTGATTCACACTAAAATGCAAATGTAGATGCAACCTCCGTGAGCTTCATGCCTGTTTATACTTGGGCTACTTTGTACCTCTTGGAAAATGTGAAGGAAACGAGAGTAGATTAGGCTATGGGAATAATTGCACACTGGGTAAATGAGAATCAAGGCTAGTAATTGCCTTAATTTATGTTGTAAATAACTTCATACAGCCATTATAGGAAAAAGAGCTTAATAGAGCAAGTAGGTTGTTTTATAAGGTTAAAAGGAAATACTGGATTGTCTTTTTCCTCTATCGTTATCTGCTCATTACAGTGCAGACTCTTGTTTTTTAGTTACGTGAGCCCTTGACGCGTAATGGCCCTCTAGAATGGAGCCCCTCCTCAATATATCCTCATAATGCCGTGGCATGTACTGTCTAGAATAACAATTATGTCAAAGCATGGAGAAGAAAAAATGTAACCTACATTTTGGATTCCTTATAAAGTACCACTTCCGTGATTTATGCATGACTAATATTATTACGGAGATAATGGGGTTTTTCCTTATAGTGCCTGCCACCGTGTCTAATAGAACAGGGTCTGGGCTGAGGACCCACGGAGTTCAAAGCATGGAGTGGTAGGGTTGCAGGCTCCTGGACTCAGGCACACAGACAAATTTAATATACATTTACTAGAGGATTGTGTAATGGGTTTGTACCTTATGTTTTAAGGATTTGGGGAGTTTTGCAAAGCTGGGTCTGTCCAGATACTTACAGGCTGGATCATGAAGTGTAGTCAAATGTCCCACGCAGTGCTGGATCTGGTCAGTGGCAGAGAAGTAAGCAGAGTTAAGATGCCTTTTTCCTCTGGCCTCCTTTCTTAAGTGGATTAAAATTATTTTTCAAATTGTAGCTATTTATAAGAGATTCTCATCTGGGCTCTCTTGCCTTAGATTTGCTATCAGGGCAGTCCCCTGGCTCCCAAAAAACTGTGCTCTAATCAACCTCATTGACACCTCTATAATTAAATGGGGAGAGAGAAGGCTGAAGAAGTGGAAAAGATGATAAAGTAACAATGAGGCCTTCAAAACAGAGCTCAGAAGTCTCTGGAGCCACTCCTGACGGAAGAAGATTGGCAATTCCTGAGTTCTCAGGATTTAAAAAAAAAATGGAGGGGGAAAAAAAAACACAGGTATTTTCTTTGTTTTATAATGACTGGCTGCTGCACGTGTTCTTCCCCCAGTATTTTTGTATCAATGCTGTAGATTACTGTGGTGGAGAGTATCACCGTAGACCTCCGTGTCATCTGAAGCTTTGCAGTCCTATCTTAGAATGTAAAATATTTTGAAATGTGCAAAACCAGTCTGAACCTCCTCCTCCTCCTCCCTCTCAACTCTAGTTGTTTCTGCTTTAGCTCCTTATCTCTCTCAGCTTGTTCCTTCCTCCCCAGCCTCTCTGAGTCCCAGATTCTAAAATACCCGCTGAACAAATTTTGATTATGGTTTGTAGAAGAAATGTTTTGCGAAGAGTTGAGGGAGAGGAGAAGGGGTGCCTTTTGTTAAATTTCTCGCTGATTTGAGAAATAACCAGTCCCAGATGCTTAATGGAAAAAACCTGAGAGCTTCCAAACCTCTTCAGCGCCGCTGGTTTCACTGTACATGACAGTGCCTCTGTGTGTGTGCATTTTCAGCCTACTAGATCTGTTAACCCTGCAGCAAGAAACTTAAAATAAAACAGAGTTGTAAGAAGATCACTATCTGCCTTGGTATTAGTACCACATTTATTTGTAGTAGATTGCTCAGAGGGAGGCTCTTGGTTCCTCTTCGTACAAAACGTGTTGGATGGCAGAAGACAAAGGGCATCGCGGGAGGGTCGGTGGGTGCTAGTCCTCCTCCGGCGGTGCTGATGGAGCCCATGGCGGGTGCGTGTCGCCATGACTTCTTCTCTGTTGCTTCCCCTGGGGCCACAGTGCCCTGGAGGGGCTGGGACCACCGCACCTCCCTTTCACGTGCCACCACGCAGGAGACGCACCTCCAGTGGGGCTGCCGACAGGACAGCAGCTCTGCTTCATGGCAGCGCAGTGTGGCTTCAAAATCCTTCACTGAAACCATATGGAAAAACAGGATTGTGCCAGACTGTGTGGCCTGTTTTGTTTGTTTTATTTTTTTTTTAATGCCTTTGCTGCAAATTGGAGGAGAAGTCAGCAGCAGCTCTCCTGCGAGCATGCTGCCAGAGGCGGCCGCGGGTGTGTGCATATGGAGGATGCTGCCAGGACCGCCTGGCTTCCCAGCTGTGCTCCTGGGGGGGTTTTAGGCGCAACCTCTGCTAGTTCTACCAGAGTAACTTTGCAGCCTGTCATCCCAGGCCACAGATGCTCATTTTAGTCATCTAGGCTGGGCCATGTTCGTCCCTCTCACCTAAAATCTGCTGCAACTTCGTTTATGTGGATATATGGGCACTATCTTCCTATCCTTACTTGAAAGTTAATACTGGTATCTAGGACAAGAGGACTTGTTTTTTAATTTTAAACTCAGGATTTTTAATAGTCTATGCCACAGGTTGACAGCTGTCGCTTCCTGGGTTTCCCGGTATTCTTTCCAGCCTTCAGCCTCCTGGTTACTGCCTGTCTTGGGACAGGGTTGTGCAATTTTTCCATATCCATATTTTTCCATATTTCCAATACCCCGAGCAGGAAGACATGTTGGTGATTGTCTCAGCAGGTCTGGTTGGGACTCGGCACCTGCAGCTCTCTGCCCCCTGGGAGCACCATAAATGGTGACCATCATAAATGGCAAAAACCTTGCTTGAACCCAAGCAGTATTCCCTCAGTACCAAAACACTGAAGAGAATACGGATCTAAACAAAAACTGCGTGCATATGTCTTCTCCTTTAAGTTTTGGGAGAAGATCAAATTCCTTCAGGCTTTCTGTGGTCTCAGTCACCTGTCATCCATGACAGCACTGGAAAATGGCTTCCTGCTTCTTCTCCCCTTCCTACCAAATTTTTTTAACCGCTGTTTTCCCTCTCGATCTCTACACTTTCAGTACTTGCTTGTGCAAACCTGTGCTTGCACTGGAGATGAGATACAGGCCCCTCAAAGCTGGTCATGCTCCCCCGTGTGTCTCGAGATGGCTGGTTTGACCTCTGACTTGTATTAAGCTTAATCAAGGGAATCAGGAGGTACCTTTGAATCATTTCCTGTGATTTTACCATCATCACTGCCTGTGCTACGTGAGCTGTTCACAGCATCGTTCCCGCGTGTCTCTGTGCCCACCGCGGACCCAAGACTTTGCTTCCCAGAGGTGCGTGCTAATTAGCAAGTTTTTTCTGATGGGACCCACATAGCGTCAATCTGAGCTCGACCGGTGATGGTGTTAGTGAGAGCTGCTAGAGGAGGACTGTAAAATGAGCACGGCCTAATGAATGTAAAGGTCTTCTGCAGCCCGTGGTAGGATTTTCAGTGTGCTGAAACACAGAAGATACGTTATTTATCTTCATGCGCTATGTTCATTACCTGCATAAGATTGCTCACGAAGCACTTCTGAGAGCTTTCAGAGAAGTAAATTTTGCCAGAACAATGACTCAAACCTTTAGTCTGCTAAGAAACTTTAATGAGTGTGTATTTGTTTACTGTGTTAAATTATTATTCGGTAATGGAAGAAAAAAGGAAATGACTCAGACTGCAATAAAAAGTATTTTTTTCCCAATCACAGCAAATGCATTGCATAGTAGTTTGTGGTTTATAAGTAAATAAATAATGAAAGATGCTATTCCAAATAAACCTGCTTCATTTCATGTTGTTTTCAAAACGTCAGTGCAAGATATGTGTCTATAGGTAGAAGTAAAGGGAGAGACCTTACAGAGGTGAAACACAGGCAAGCTTTGATGACCTCTGCTTTGCAGTTTGCCCCTTTCAGAGCATTTTTTTTGTTTGTTTGATTCCCATGTGTTTGCCTGCAAAGCATTACCAGTAAGCAGAAACTAATTGTCTGCACTGTACAGCTCTCTTGGGACTTCAAGTTCCTTGAGGTTCATTTGGTTATATTGCTGGTTTTCTTTCCATTTTCAGAAAATTTGACTGTGATTGCAAAGGATTAGTGTAGTAGCCATAATGCATTTTATATGATAACCAGAATATTAAGATCCCAAAGCAATGGAAATGACTAAATGCTTGCAAAGGACAATGAGTGGCTACTTTCTGAGCTGAAAGATATGAGTATTATGATAAATAACCTAGGCCAATGTATTAGCAATTATCTCTGACTTCAGCGTAACAGAAGATACTCAGCCTGCTTGATTTATTTTGCAATATGTTATGTGAACAAATTATCTTTATCCTGATCATATATATTAATCTACAGTATCACCTGACTAGTTGCTGTATTCTTTGTTGGAATGTTAGGTGAATTTATTTATTTTTCATGAAGACATTCTATTTATCAAGACCATAAACATTCTAATACTTCAATTCACTGCTGTAGTCATTCCAAGTGCAATTTTCTGAATGCAGAATCAATGAAACTTCAATTTATGTAGGCTGTTTATCAGTTTTCAGTATTTCTACCTTCTTCCTGCTGGACTTTAAAAAACTTGGTTTACATCTCTCTAATTTCTGTGTAGGACCCTTCATCATGGATCTCATTGGACCACCTAACCTCACTTTGCTTTGCCACTTACAACAGTAGGTAAATATGGTGGTGAAAATAGTGAGGTTTGTCTGACCTTACCAAAAAAACCTTAGAGCTTCCAAAATGAATTTTGATAGTGAAAGAATCTCTTTTTTTGGAACAGTTAATAATTCAGAGCTTAAAGAACTCATTTAGGTTTTGGTGGCTTGGGTTCAGTCCTGTGTCAGTCTACTTTGAAGCAGGAGCCCTAAGGAGGGGCTCTTACATGCCAGGTGATTGCCCCCCCTTCAAATTATTGGCTGTCTCGAAAGAAGCCTCTCATTCTCTTTCACCCAGACCTTTCTCACCTTGTATGAATAATTGAATAATCATTGGGGGCAGTGCAAGAGAGTAAAGCCTGCTAGGTATCAGGGATGTAGGGCCTTGAACCCAGAGCTCCCGCATCCTGCTGGAGAAGCCCAGAGTCCCAGTGGGACCACGCTTTGAATATTCTTTTCTGGTTTGAGCAAAGGCGGGATAATCCACCAGCTGTTCTTAGCAACCCGCATTCTCATCGCTCCCTCAAAGGGACAATACAACGGGCTGCGTAGCCATCTCTGTATAGGTTTTCTTACTAATATCCTATGGGCTGTAAGACATACTACTTAATCCACAGAGTTGCACTCCTGGCTCTCAGGCTCCCTTCTTTTGTACAAAGCAAAAAATAGTTTATTCCCCTCGTAAACAATGCCTGTTGTTTATCAGTAGCTTTGATTGTCTGAGACTGTGCAAAAACCTACTGTCAAGCCCATTTTGTTTATAATTAAACCTAAGCTCATTTGGTGGTCAGGGAGTCTGAGTTTTTGTTTTTTTTCTTTTTCTGTACTAACTCAGTGATAATGATAATAATGGTAATAATGAGAATTAATCTGTGCCTTCTTCACTGAAATGCACTTAACCAGTGTAGAGTGCAGATATGGACGTTTCAGTAGATAAAAAGCAGAAGTGCTAGAGAGGGGAAATCTGTGTTCCCGTAATGAGAGGCAGGTGTCGGAGACCCAGCACAGACTTCTTGCTATTCAGCTTGCAATATGAGCTGTGGACCTTCTGGGTTAAGCGGTGGCTTCACTGGTGGTAATGGCAAAACTCTCGTACATTTTGCTCCTGTTTTTGGAAAAACTGGCTCTGCACCATCTTGTGTCATTTGATCGTGACCTTAACGTGGACACCATGGAGACTTTAGTATTGGTATTAGAGTAGTAATGGGTCAGGCCCATGACTCCACTAGGTCCTGTACCAATCAAAAGAGCAACTGTTGCCCCAAGTAGTTGAAGAGATTCAGGTGGGACGCAGCAGGTGATGACAGACATGGGATAATACTCATCATGCTGTAGAGGTTGGCCTTGTACCTGGATGTTGTGGCTTCTTCACTGCCCTCTCTGTATGCAGAGAGAGGGCTGCATAAGCTTGAGGCCGTGCAAGGTTTAGGCAGGATTTTTCCCACTGCTTGAGGAAATGTTTTCCCTGGAGATCGCTACTAGAGTAGTTTAGTAGGAAGAAAAAATCCTGGAATTTTAGGCTTTGTTAACTAACATTTTCACTTGACTCTAGCATTTTGCTCAGCAAGAAGCATGTTCCTGCCAACTCTATTTCTTTCTATACAGCCATTAATAAATAAACACCCCTCAAAGCTGAGGACATGGTAGAGATCAAGCTTGTAAAAGAAAACCTGCCTATCTCAGCTCATTTTGATTCCAGTCTGCCAGCTCTGTCCCATAGCTGGCAAGTGCAGAGGACAAAATGTAAAATGAGAAAGTAAAGGGGGCTGTAAAAGCGGTGCTGTCAGATCATACCTACTGCGGCGCTCCAGCTTGGACGTTCGTTGTACGTGGAGATGCAGATTCAAGTTGCGGGTAGAGTTGCGGTGAAGGCAAGTCTTGAGTGTGCCTGGGTCAGGCTGCCCTGCACCATTTCCCTGAGCCCAGCCTAGTCCTCCTCTTTTTTCACATCAGGACAGCCTCGCTATGCTCATTTGGTCTTACGTTACGGAAAGGGCTATTTATTACCATCAGCTCAGGAAATGACCTAATGTGGCCTTGTAAGGCAGAATTAATTTGCAATGACTCCAGCTGAAAGTTGGCCATCTTTTAACTTAATAACTGGAGAACTGTCAGCTTCCTTTGAAGTTAATAGCAGTTGTGATGTTGAAATAGAAATTTTCATAGAGGAAAGCAAGCTTGACTTGATTTGGGTTTGCAGTATGTAGCATTTTTCTCAGTGGAATAAAGGGAGAGGGGTGTTTCGCTGTAAAACAAAAAGCATTCCTTTTGTGTTTAAAGAGAACTTTTACTACGCCGTGCCTTTTGAATACAAACTTAGCAATGATGTTTTGCAGTGAACATTCAAGCTGGAAATATTTAAAATGTAAGTGACTCTTGTAAGTTGTGTGTTTTTTCACAGCAGGGACCACACATTGCAAATAAATGCGAGTCTACTTTGGCTTTACCACATCTCACCCTGGGATGCCATTTTCTCCATAGGTGTATGAAGCCCTGTTTTAATTAGTTTTTCCCTAATGATCAGAGGAAGGGCTCAGCTGTAGGATGAATAAAGGATTTATTGCTCTAGATGCAGAGGTTGTGTCTTATTATTTGTCCTCTTTGTTTTGTAAAGTTTAACAAATTGGTCATTTTGGGTTATCAGCGAACAGATCGTGTGTATGCGTGTGAATGCGCAAAAATGTAGCTGTTTCCAATTTAAACTGGAGTTTATTACTGCCACTGGATCTGCTTCATTGCTGCTAATGAGGTTTTAGGGATCCTCATAATGTAACAGCATGAATAACCTTTTGTTAAAATAAGGCCACCCAAAGTACGTGAAGTGGTGGATACTATTCACATTATTGGTTTAGTGCGTTTAGTTCTCATGAAGGGACCGGATGATAGCCTTTCAGATTGAAGAGCTCTCACTCCCAAGCACACATAAGAACAGGATTAAAACCCTCCTACTATACTGGCTTTAATCATAATCCCACTCGTTATTAGCCAAAATGTATTAACATCTGATAGTTGTTAGGCGCTGTGAAAGGTGTCGGTGGTTTCCACTCAGCTCTTGTTGGACAGGTGTCCACATCAGAGAAGACCTCCGTCGCAGTGAGCACAAACACACGTGCTCCTGAACGAGCCCAAGGATGAAAGCCCAGGGAAATGGAGTCCCCTGCTGCCACTGCCAGGAAAGTTTTCCTTCAAACGGCATTATCAAAGCACCCTCAAAAGAGGAAGAGTTACAGTGCAATTAAGGAAAAGCAAAGTATTTCCAATTTTAGTCAAGGTTTTATGAGTGTTTGACTGCATGTGCATGTATCTATCCATCCGATAAACAACATAGACAGGTGAATCATGTATTTGTACTTATGTTGGTATTAACTTTATATTAATCCGTCTCTCACAGGTCATTTTCTGTCATTCCAATTCCCTGAGCAACCTTAAACAAATGACATTTTGCTTCTGTCAAGTAGTCAAAGACAGTNTTCTTTCTTTCTTTCTTTCTTTCTTTCTTCAGATGAAGAATCGTTTATCAAAAGATGACTGCAAACTCCTTTCTGTATTGATTTTAATCCCACCCCACTGAGTAGTTATCAGAACATGTTCATACCCATTAGCCCAAAATTATCAGCCCAAGGCTCTGACCCATCAGCAGATGTCTTATGCATAGTTTTGTAAGAAATGTCATAGCTCTGGGGTCAGAATGGGCTGAAAGTATGTGATAAATCATGCACTTGGTGGATACAAATCAGCCTGGCTTCAATAAGGTGAATGGAGATTTGAGGTTTTACACCAGTTCTCTGTTACCCGCACATGGGCTCTGATTGTTGGGAACTTTAGTTTTCTGTGGGAATTTAGTTTTCCGTAGCATTCAAAATACCTGTGTAAATGGCAAAGCCTCTTGAAGGCGCTGTGTTGCTGATCTCATTTCTGGTTGACTCGTAACATAAAGATAACAAGTTAGCATGTGTTCACAAATAAAGTTAATACACGTATCTGAGCGTATATTCCCTTTTATTGCACCTTGACAGAAAGAATCTCAAAATACTTAACCGTCCATCTCATTCCGTGAGACTGGAAAGAGTTAATTTGAACATTTTGGTCAAATTCTAATTCAAGAAACCTGTTGTAATCCCTCTGCTGTTTTCCTTAGGTAAAGTGTCACTCACTTCTTATGCAGACTTGCTGTTTGATGTTGCTGGGCGCTGCAAATCAGCCAGTTCGTTTTCCCTCCAAGGTGGTTCAGTTTCAGCCATAAGTGAAAAAGACAAATGATCTTTATCTAGTTTTATAAAAAGCAGAACCTTTGGATTAAAAAAAAAAGGAAAGGATTCTCTAGATAAATATCTCCATATCGTAAACTTGATTAAGTTTGTTATTCTAACTATTGTTGCGCGTCCTTGGAACTATTCTTCATATCGGATAGGATAAATATACATTGCTATTGTAAATACAACTTATATCACAGTGGTTTGTTTCTTAACATTAGCTTTTGCTCTGTACATTTTTAATTCACTGTTTTAACTGCTTATCTGCTCTCTACTTCTTTGCCATTGTTGTTTATGCTCTACCCCTTCCCCCTTTCATCGGAAAATAGTCTCATAAAAGTATAAACTACTTTTACAGTTTAAAATAAATTAAAAAAAATAAAAAGTCATTAGAAGAAAAAAAAAAAAGATACAGGTACAGCTTTACAGCTTCAGATGTTTTTGATATTCCAACGTGCATTATCAGAGATGTTCCACCTTTTCTTTGGCTTCCATTTTCTCTTTCTTGTTCAAACTTCAAAAGATACATTTGTCATCACTGACATAAATTTGCCAGTGGGACCAGATGTACAGAAAACTTTACCTTTATTAACTAGCTGTGGAAAGACTCCAAATATGGCAGTATTGCATAAAGCGAGAAGAAGAAATACTGGAGTGTCTAAGACGTCAACTTTTGTGCCTTATTCCAAAGAGCAGCCTCCTTGAAATCCGCAGGACAGACACCAGCGGTGCTGTGAGACCCAGTGGGTGCCTCAGGGGGGATAGCTGGGGAGCTCTTGGGGCTGGGTGACTGGTTACAAAGCCCCGCTGTGCAAGGGCCACCAAGGACCATTCCTCTCTGCTGTTCCGGATGATGAGAGACTCAATACTATTTTCAGCTGAATCAAGATTTTGACTCAATTTTGGTCTGTGCCCGTTGCTACCTTTCAGAAGACTTTTTCCATCCAGTGATCACTTCAGGAAGAAACACCAAACTTACTGATCCTCTTAAGCCAATGTCTGGTGTTTTGCTTGTTTTATCTTAGGTTTAAGAACTTACGCAGGAAAAACCTCCTGCTGTAGTCAGTGGATTTGCTGAATGAAGACAAGGTTTTTACCTTTGGTTGAGATAGTGTTAATTGTTTCAGAATTAGAAGCGCTGTAACATATTTTGCAATATATTTAGATTTTTGTTTGCACTAAAGTAAATTAACAAAGTGATTATTGCCAGCCCTTGTAATTTTAGCACAAATCTTGTGGTTTACAGATGTTTGTTGAAAAGCTGCGGTGTGAAAATCTCAGCTTTTATGTAAACAGAAAAAGGGGCAGCACATTTCTAACCCTTGTTGTTGCCAAGTACAAATTGAAAGTATGACACCGTAAGGACTCATAGAATTGAAGAAATTCATTTTGGATTTTATACTAATTGACATATATTTAAACTTTTGAAGTTTCAGTTCCTGTCCTGATTTCAGTTTGTTTTGATTTTGGTTTTTAGCCAATCTCATGAGATTCAAATGTACGGGTTTGACAATAGTAACGTTATTTGTGTATTTTGGGAACTAGTAGTTCAACTTTCCAGTCTGGTGAGATAACAGAGTTGGTGTCAAGCTCTGTCAAGCTCTTCAAGGAGAGAAGAGAGCAACCCAATACCATAAATCTACCTGTTACTGTTTTAACAACCTGTGGTGCAGTACCCAGTTATGAGAATTCAGGAATATTAAAAGCATTAGCTTCCCATATTAAGCAACTGTGGGAGATCCAAACATACCTGCCAGCTTCTTTCTTGGACTGAACAGACCCCCAGAAGGAGCATGCGAATGAGATGCTTGTTCTTGGTGAGCAGAACTTTGAAATGTTCCTTCTTACCCCCTTTAAAGCGTAATTCGATTTTGCCCTTCCATTAAGTAATCAGCCAGATGAGTATTCAAAGCCTTGTGATTCCCATTTATCAAGTCAAATTAAATGTTTCTGACCAGGTTTATCAACTAGGTATGTTTTAATCAAATTTAATGACATTTTCAATGAAATAGTAAGTGCACTGGGCATTTTTCTTATTGGTCCAGTGGAGGTAGAAGAGGCATTTACATCCTTTGAACATGAAAAGCACTTGGTGTCAGTCCCTGTTTGTTATTGTGGAACATGACAGTTATCTGAAGAAAACCAGCAGGATTTAATCTGACAGCCCAGTAAGGGAAGAGTGCCACCAATCTAATTATCCAGTAATCTAGTCAGAATGGGAGTAATTCTAGGCCTTTCTCAGTCAGTTAATCACATTTCCCATGCATTAGCAACTGCACAGCAGAGCTTTTAGGGATGAGCTCTTAGCCCAGTGTAGCCCATGGTAGACACAAGAGGAACATCATGTCATTGGTTTTGTTTGTTGTCGAGTTGTTTTGTCTAAATTATGCTAAAGTGTTTCTGTTCGCATTTGGTTTCGCTTTATGAGATAACACTGTCGATAATTTCTCAGTTCACCGTCAGTCATTAACTACAAAAGACGCTTTTTAATTGTGGATGTTCCAAGGTGGAGAAAAAGTCCCAAGATGGAGGAAAAGGGGTATCGTCCTCTGCAATTGATAATACCGTCAAAAATTGTCCTTCCTCCATCCTTTTCTTCTTCTCCCTAATGCCCACCATATGGTAAACTGAGGGGCATAATGAATTAAAAAAAAACCCAACCCCAGTGCTTAGCCACAGATTGTCAAGTTATCTTCAGGCCGGGTGTCAAACAACATGACATGTCTATTGTATAGAAGGTGGGTAGGAGGGATTATTCAGAGAGAGGAATTCATTTAGTTTGTGACAAAAGTTCAGAGGTTTGGGTTTTCTGCTTTTGTTGTTTTTTATTTAACAGTGCTTAAGGCGTGATTCTACTATTTGCTAGTTGTGTGACAGGCACATTTATCCTGCCTGTCATTTCTCCCCCACACATTTTATTGTCAAGCCGGGGGAGAAATTATTTCATAACTCTGTCCTCAGAGGTATAACTTGCCAGCCTGAAATATCTACTTTGGATTGTAAGTAGTTGGGGGGAAAAATGCTGATCCCTGAATGTTTCATCATTTTTTGCTAGGGCAGCAGACCTGATGCTGTCGTGTATTTATTTATTTCTGCAGTCCAACCCACTGTTCTCGTAAGCGGGCAAGATATGTCTTACTCTTATTTCAGTAGAAGAAGAAAGATACATTCTAAGTGTGTGCCTTTTCTATACTTAGGATTTCAAAGAGGATTCTTGGGTGCTGCTAGAGGATATTTAAGAGCTTGCCTTGTGACAGAAGAGGGTTTGAACTCCCTGGAAGTTTACATATCATGGAGCACCTTGTGGCTTTAATTCCCTGTGGGACCACAATGCCTGTGGACAGCATCACATAAAGGATAGCATCACAAGGATACCTGTACATGAAGCAGAAATAGACTTCGATTAGAAAAAGAAGAAGGAAGGAAGGGAGGAAGGAAAAGTACAGTCAGATCCCTTCCCTAAACCTTGCTTAATTGGAAGAGCACTAATGCACCTGACTTGCCTGGAAGACTGCTCATTCTCCAGCCAGGCCAGAACATCAGCTCTACCTGGGAAGCCAGGAATGGGACTTCCTCCTATCTCTAGAAAAGTTCTGATTAGTAAAATAGTTGAATTCTGGTGGTCTTCCCATGCAGTGGGCTTTAAATTGGGTCTCAGCTCAGTCCTGAAACTCCCTGTATCTCCCTCCAGCAGTGACATAAGAAGAACGCTTTGGATCCAGATGTTGCAGTTCCATTTGATTTCTGCTTTATCTGAATTCCTTTCATCTTTCTCACCTTGTTCGAATTAAAGAGGTTGAACTGAGTGAAGACAGTTTATGCAGCAGCAGTCTGTACAGACTGGCCGTGCTTTTTTTCAGCTTTCTTGTTACTTGTGTAACTCTGGGTGTTGTCGCTGACAGCAGGAGCTGATTTAAATGGAAGAGCTGGTTGTTTTCCATTCCAGTTTGACAGGGAGGTGGTGGAGGTCAGAAACGGAGGAGCTGGCATCAGTGATGTGGATTTTTCAGAAGGGCAAATGGCTCCAATTAAAAATAACAATAATTCCTTAAAAAGAGATACTAATGTCTCCTTTGAAACACTAGTGACTAAATAGAAGTCAACAAGGAGGCATTATGTGCCAAAAGGGAGAATGGGAAGAAATGACCCTGCTAGATGAATCGAGCTAAAATTCATGCCAAGTTTGGCATTTCACTTGCAAATGAGTACCAGATCTGAGCTGATCTTCAAAAATGCATTTGCAAAGACTGAAAACAAAGTATGTAAAAGCCTCCTTTTAAAATTTAAACTTAGACGAAACAGCAGTTACCCAGCACCTCTTAGAGCTGAAGGTGCTAGCAGTAAGTACTGGGATCTTGTAGAGTCATGTAAGCAATTGTTAATATGACCAAAGTACTTATATTTTTATAGTGACTAGCAATGAATAGCAATGATTTAATATGCAGATATGGTTCTTGTAAACATTATTTCATATTCAGGAGCCTCAGATCCTCCCTTTCTAGTTTATTTTTTTCCTGGTCACAAGTCATCTATAATATTTAGGAATACTAGTGAGATTCCCTATCTGAAGTTCTTCAGGAACCCTCTTGCATTGTTATTCTTTAACAAAGTACAAATAAATTAAATTCCTACTCTTGGTTATGCTACCTATGTGCGACATTTACTTACACGATTGACTTTTTTGAGACCGTGAAACCAGCGTATTGAAAGAAGCAGGACTTGTTATTGCTTTTAGAGATTTGTGCTTTGTTTTGAGTATTCCCTATGTGGATAAATAAGATACACATGCCTTGCTTGACTTTTTTCTTAAAAGAACTTTTGTAAGTAAAATTACCTCAATCTGCAGATAGGGGCCTGTGGAACCAACCTCATTAAGTAGAAAAAAGCATCTTCAACCTTCAGCTCCAGGAGAGATAGGAGAAGTGAAAGGTTTCCTTGTCTTTTGAGGCCCGTTGTAATTGGTTATTTAAATTGTGATTAATGAGTGAGAAGTTGAGACTCAGAGCATCGGTTTTAAAACTCCTGCTTAACAGTGCAGCGACAATGCGTGGGTATGTACAAATCCGAACGTCCTTTCACTGCTTTGTACCTTGGGTCTTACGTTTCTCCCATGATGTTGAGCTGTTTGTCAGCAGACACTTTGATTTCACTGTTCAAATTAATATCTGCTGAATGAGCAGTGCTTCGCAGAAGTTGAGCTTTGTGTCTTGTTCATTCTTAACAAGAGGGCCTGCTACTGCCTAAGGAATTTCCCAGTGACAAGAAGGGCTTTGTGGAAAGAGCAAAGGGAAAAAAAGACCTTAACTGACGTAAGGGAATTATCAGTCTGCCTTTCTGTACAAGGAAATAAGTGTGGACTTTGAACTCTGGAAAATGACGATGGGGTTATCATTTCAACCTTGATGTAACATATAGGGCCTTCCATTTTTATCCAATTTTTAACTTGTTTGTTTTGCTTTGCTTTTTTGTATTAATAATCTCTGGTCACATTCCTGACTGATTTAATCCATGTAGTCGCTACAGTCTTTCAATCTGTTTTCCCCCATCAAGTGGAAGTACTTTGGGTTGGAACTACAACATTTCTATTTAACCAGACCATGAATTCAAGCATCATTTATTAGTTTAGTTTTTGTCAGGCTTGCTCAATCCTACTGCTAGACCTTCAATACCAACACTACCAACAGTATTTCTCTGTGTGAAAACGTTCATCTTCTCTCCTTCAGGATCAGCAGTGGATCGCTATTTGGCTGTCTATGTGTACCTAAAGTGGTACAGTGTGAGCAGGCAATGTGAGAGACAAAAGGGTTTGTGCTCCCTATCGTATTTATAAGTTGATAGGAGGAGAAGGAGGCCCAAAGAACTTAAATCACTTGGTTGAGGCCATTATGTCAGAGCTTGGCATTATAACCCAAGTCTTTTGGCTCCCAGCGTAATACTCAGGTGCCACAGCGGTCACAGGCTTACACCTTTGCGACGTCAACCCTTAAGTTTTTAGTGTCCTAAGAGATGCTGCGTATAAAGGTGTTTATTCCAGGCAGCTTTTCAACACAACACTGAACTACCCCAGTAAGCCTCAGAAGAGGTCTTATGCCCATATCCAGAGCCAAAGGTGGAAATGTTCTGAAGGGTTATTTTTCTTGGTTTTTCTTTTTGTTCTGTGTGTGGGTTTATTTTTACTAGAGCTCTACCTAACAGGACATTAAATCATTGATTGAAAATGTTTAAAGAAAAATATTGAAGTAAAAGAAAATACTACAGTAGACAAACCTAAAAGGTCAGCACATACCACAGAAAGTGCTGTGAGTATTGGAAATACGTGGCAAAGTCAAACTTATGCAATGGATGGAAAGAATGACCTTTTAAGGGTGCCCTTCCTCCGTGCTCCGTGTTCTCCATTTTGACATCTGCAGCCTCGTCTTCAGGCTGTCCCCTGCCTATGGCTTCCTCTGATATTTATATTATTTCTCATTCTTTTAAAAGGACTTAAATTTATTTCCTTCATGATTCATAATACATTTTTTTTAACCGTTACTCCATTTGTTTTTACTTTTTCCTGCTTCTTCTCTTCTAGTTTTTAACAAATAGCTTTCTCCTTGGTGTTTCTAAGTTATCCATATCTGTGATCAATTATTTTCCTTCCATTCATTTCACTCTACTTCTACCACCCATAAGCATACTTTTTTCTTTTGTTGTTCTCCTATGTTACCCTATTCGGAATCTAGAATGAAGGTCGTGCTCCTTTTAAAATTAAATAATGAAAATTTATGAAGTTGAGAGATTGAGAAAATGAATTGGCAACTAAACCTTCCAAAGGTGAATAAAGAAAGAGCTAAGAATTTAGATATTCGATACTTGTAGGCTGGTAGAAAATGACTTTGCTAAATGTATCTGTCTATGCAGTTCTCTTTTATAAGCCTATATATTTTTGTCTGTCAGTTTTCCATTGGTTGTCTACTATTTCATTATTTTAAATGTGTAAAATATGCGGAGAGCAAAGCTGTTTTGTTTCTGGGACAAAATATTTTATCCTAGTCAAAACTCTATAAGAAGCTGGGAAGTGAGTTTAAAGAACCTGAATCTCTCTGAGACATGAAATCCTTGACATCAAAACTTGACAAATGAACAGACCACAGTCAAAATGCAATGATATAAAAATGTGTATCTATTGGTCTTCTGTGAATAACAAGTGAACAGATATGGAGGGGTGAAATAAGTGTTGGTTTTTTTCCTTAAACATAAAATATTCTTTATTCTCCTTATGTGAATCATTCAAATATGCTAAACGTTTAAATAATACAAACAGAATTATTAATACCAATGACTATCACCCCAGATGAGCTATATTCCATAAATACTGCTCTTAATACAATTTGAGGTGGAGTGACAATGTCGCACAGTCTGTATCTTGGGGGAAATACTACTGATGTTAGCCAAGCCTTTCTGGCAACTTTCTGTGATCTAGCAACCAAAGCTCATGTCACATCCTTTCGGCAGACACACGTAAGGTGGGGAAGAGTTCAAGCCCCGGCTGGAAAGTGCCCCGGCTCTCCCTCCTGCTCGCTTTTCTCTCAGGGAGCTCCTTCATCAGGTTGCAAGAAACTGATGTGATAAGCTGAAGCCTGATTTTCCCATGGGACAGTAATAATAATGCAGGCTGGGAGGAAGAAAGATGGAAATCATGTTGACCCTTGAGACTGTCCTGAATACATCAGTGGTCGAAATAAATGGAGCATTTCCTATTAAGGATTAAGTGTTGTAAATGTGATGAAAGACTAGATGTGGGTCATAAAGGCAAACAACGACTCCGATCTGACTTAATCATCCTTATTTCACAAGGCAGTCAGTCGCCCAGAGCGTATGAAACTCCTGGCGTTATCTGGTGAATCCAGACAAGAGAAGAAGGTGTAGGTTGTTGCTGTGGGTCTTCTGCTGTTTACTTATCTGGCAGCCCCCAGCAGGTTGCTAAAATGTCGGAGATCTTCGGGCATCTGCGAATAAAAGAAAAAAAGTAAAAAATAGGAAGGAAGGAAGGAAGGAAGGAAGGAAGGAAGGTCTGGGGTTCAGAAGTCCGTAAGAGACTTTTCTGCTCATCTGGCATCTTCCACACGACTGCCTCGGATATCTGCTTTGATCTTTTTGCTCATCACAAGAGGTGATGCCCTGCTACCCTAAATAGATTCATGGGAGCAAGAGGTTCCCTTCAGTTTGCATAATAATGTTCCCTCAAACCATCTCCTTAACCTTGGTTTCTCCTCGAACTCATCAGTGTTGCTTATCCAGTACTTGAAATCCATCTTCTGCCCTGTAAAGGACAGTGAATAACTGTGCCTCAGCCTTGTGCTGGGTTGGTAGGTGGGAGACCTCTTGAAGACATTTCTGTACCTCCGCTGGCCTTCCTGTCACCATTTTCACATTCAGGCTCATTACTGGGCATCTCCATGCTAGCTACAGGGTACGGAGGTAAAAGTTGCCCTTCCACAGCGTTCTTTAGTTAACAGTATTTGATAAAAAATACAAAGCTTTATTACCAAGCTGGTTTTAATTGAATATATGTCTGGAATATTGAATTGAATATACTGGACCTCCCAGCATCCTTGTTTAAAACAGAAAGGAGGCATCTTGATTTCTGTTTGAAAATTTTTATTACTGCGTCAAAGAAAGCGTTATCAATCTGTCAAACTCATTCAGTAACAACTTACTTGGATCAGGTACAAATGTTTCCTTTGCCACGGATTTATTTCCAAAGTCAGGCTAGGCAAAGAGTGAGACTTTTTTTTTTTTTTTCTTTTTTTTTTTTGCTGCCATCATTAGCACAGCCTCCTTCAGGACAAATTGATTTAATATGTGGAGCAGTAGGGTTGTACTCCTTTTGGAGATATTTAACTGCCTTCAGAGAATGCGGGGCTATCTGCAAGCAGACACGATGGAGCAGTACATACAAACACGTCGTCTGCTCCCTCTGCACTTCAAGGCATGTCTTCCGCAGACAAATTTTTTCATTGCTTGCATGGATGCCGACTTTTCCCAAGGAGCCGTCTCTTGGAACACATTAGTGGAATGTGTTAAACTACACCATAAATAGAGTTAGCACACAGCCACATCCAAATGATAGTTTTCTTAAACTGAAGAGAGAGATCTGTATTTGCAGGCACAGCACATGAAAATATTTTTATTCCAAGCTTTGTCAACTCTCCCATCTAATTAAAAAGCATACTTCTCTAGGTATAGAAATTTAAATGCTTTTAGTTCTTTATTTTTTCTTCTTTTTCCAAATGCCATCAGCATTCAAATAGTAATTTACAGCCCGGTTCTTCCAGCAGATGTCTTTTTCCTGCAGATCTCATTTAAGAAGGTGTTCTGCTGGAGGAGATCTAATGGGACCCAGTTCTAATACAAGGATTTAATTGCTCTTGCTTTCAAAGTGATGAGTTGGCTGATTAAGTTATGGAGGCTAGATGGGAGAAAATGGGACACTATTGGCCAGAATTTAAAATTTATTTTAGATATCTAAAGATGCAAATAGGCTTGCAGGGAGATTTTAAAAAGCAGATGGTACCTAACTCCTAAGCATGGAAATTCCATAAAAAACTGACCCAGAGTGCTTTTTTGGAAAGTCTTGGGCTAATGGTATGTTCTGAATTTCTCTCTCAGACAATTCAGCCTCTTGTGGGAGGCAGAGGTGTCTGAAACTGTGAGTTTTAGTTGTCTTTCATGGCTCTGTTCACTATAGCTGTGGGGGTTTTGTCAGGTTCTTAACACCCTTAAGAGCAATATCTAATCTTGCACAAGATTTATAAGGTGCATATGCATGCTTTCAGGGCCCGTCCAGGCTATCTTTACTGTTATGGCTTTATAGAGGAATTACTAGCCCTTAATCCAGCCCTGAACTATTGAAAACCAGGTTTTTTATCTGAGCCTACTGTTATCTGCACCTGTGTTTAAAATAATTTTCCCAAGAGGAGTCTAAAAGCAAAATTGAAATCCACAGGAGGTATTTTTATACTAAGAGTTTAATATTCATTTTTACGTGTGTTTCAAACACTTTGTCTCGAGGTTGTTGTTTAGTTAAGAGGTAAACAGGTTAATTTCAACAGTAGTTTTAATTAATTTTAATTAATTTTTTTTAATTAAAAAAATCAAAAGAACAGGTTAATTTTTTCAAAGCTTAGTCTGCAAGAAGGCTCAGAAACATGGTGGCAGAGCAGTGTTCCTGAGTTTTGTTCTCTTTGGGGCACTCGGGTGTTGTTTTTTTCATCAGTAGTACCTCAGCAGCGCTCGGGCTGTGAGTTTTGGAAGAGGAATATCGGGCTAAGAGTTTGCAAAGCCTTCCTAATATCTGCGAGGGCATCCCAGAATGTAACTGCTGGCAAAGATGAGCCTCAGGCTGTAAGATGCTTGGACAAAAACCCCATCTGATTGATTTAATAGCCATGCCTAGTGATTCAGGGGAAGCAGGGTAACCTGTGATTTACATTTTATTTTATTTTATTTTATTTTATTTTATTTTATTTTATTTTATTTTATTTTTTATTATATTTTATTATTTTATTTTTTCTTTAGCTCTGAGCAAGGGAAGCTAGAGCTGCTTCAGCCATGCAGAAGGAAGACTGTTTGGCTCTTGAAGGCAGCACTTGGAATGGGTCTGGGATGTTCAGCCTCGAGTAGCGCTATGGAGTGGGAAACTAAAGGCTTATTGTTTGCTTTTCCTCCCTTTCGGCCCCAATGGGCTACCACACTCTTGGCACAATCTAAGCATTGCATTATTTTTCCTGACATGAAGGCACATTGCTCAGCCTCTTTGCCTTTGGTCAGATATCAGCAACACAAAATGATGTCTTTGTGTAGCGGTTTTGTGAGGAGGAGTAGCTCTGGTCAGTATTTCATAGATTAATTTTATTAGTCAAGATCTAAAACCTTCCCTTTTTTGTCCCCATATGAGGGAGGGACGCCGGTTCCACAGAAGACTGGTTCTTGCAAGACAGTGGGACATTTATTTAATACCCAAATTTGAATCTTTGAGAACTTTTCTTCCTTCCTTGTTTTGTCTGGGACTGGAAACAAAAGGAGCAAAATTCCCCCCCCCAGAAAAAAGTACAGAGACTTTCTAGTGCTGGCCATACCTCTCTCGAAAGCTTTCCATTTCAAACTGCATCTCAGATTTTCCTTATATCCGTGGAAACCTTGCTGTCCTTCCATGGCTGCAAATTAATGCCGTTCAGAAAGAACGTGCTCAGAGCTGATGGTGGAGAGCCCTTGCACTGGCACAGGGACCTCTTCAGCATTTTTGCTTTTTGGTGAGATTGTTTCATGCGCTCTGTATGATCTTCTTATCTGCAACGCTTCAGACTTACCTCAGGGCCGGCTGCTGACCCACTCTCTCCAGACTACAGCATCAGAAAACTTTTGTGAAGGAGCTTCTTCTCAGCATTTCTCCAGTCCTCTTCCAAAAAGGTCTAGAGAAGTTTTACAAAGATTTGGGAAAGTGTTAAAATTTTGGATGCTTCTCTAACATGCTCCTTTTTACCATACCCAGCAGTAAGAAGGGATTTATCAAACAGGGCACCCAGAAGCCATTCCAAGATCTGAACTGAAACACTGTCTGGTGTTGACACGTGCATCAGCTTGATTCGCTGGACTCTGTAGCAATTCAGGCTTTTAAAAAAGGAATCTGTTTTTATTAGCAGTTCTGCTACCTGCCACGGGCGGTTTCCTAGCTCTGAAGTTAGAAGCCTGCTCTCTTCTTCTGCCTTGGTTGTGTGGTCTGTGACACACGGTGAATCGGAAGACAGAGGGGATGATACAGGATGCTGTAGAGGTGTGGATAGAAAAAATGGAAAGGAGGTTATGAGTGGGAAGTAAAGGGAAAGAAGGAAACGAATGAGGCCCAGACAGGCTCAAAATGCCCGGGTGAGGAGGTTGTGGAAGGAGCTGGAGCCTGGAAAAAGAACAGCTTGGTATCAGCTGCTGCTTCATATCGATTGCTTTGAGTCCAGAAAAAGGCAGGGATTAGCCAGAACGCAGAGGATGAAAATAAGGTCTCTGGCAATTAATTTAGGCAACAACTCTTCTGAATACCGTTTAAGATGCCAAGAAGTATGTGAGTTGTGAATGTGGAACTTTCAGAGAAACCCAGAACCTTAGGTAAGGTCCTCCTGTCATTTTACAAATTTTTACCTAATGGAGTGAAAAATTAGCACTGAGATGGTAAAATATAAAGGAAGATTTTTCCAAGTTTTTAATTCAGAACTGATCACCAGCCACATGACGGGATGTGCCAGCCCTAACACTGAGTGGGCTGTCTGGTCTGGACTCTCCCCACGAGAGGATGCCAACCATCTTTGCACTTGCACAGCATTTTTCATCCATCAAGTGTGAGTTTATAAATATCAAGATCTTGGGTCACTGGTCCTCATGGGTTCAGGTACTGGAATCTATTCTGGTAGCAACAGTCTTTGCAGAGCAAATGACCTAACTTAGAACAGGTAATGGAGAAGACTTGAAAGATGTTGACAGTCATCAGCAATGAAATGACACTAGGAAGAAAGCTGGGTTTTTTCTGGCTTTTGGGACTTATTTGCAGCATACCTAGAAGTCCATCTGCAAATGTGACTGAGAGATTGTTTGCCCATCTTTGCTCTGGCTGCCAACCTCTGTAACACCCTGAAGCTCCAAAGTCGATCCACCTGGTAGCAAGCTTTCTATGTAAGCTCTCTTGTACGGATGAAATCACGGTCCTGCTGAGATCGTTACAAGATTAACCTTTGATTTCGTGTTATTCCAGACTTTACGCAGTTGCCAACATTTGGACCTTTTAAGAACCTTAGTGGGATTAATCAGCAGCTGATCTGACTTCATGTATGTTCATTTTCAGGGGAGATGAGGGCTCCTGAGGGGACATGCCGATCAACTTGTGGATTTGGTGAAGGAAGTTGTATTAAGCAACTAAGACTGTAAAGGCTGATTAAGTGAGAGGAAAAGGTCAATAATATGGTAAAGCTCCGAAAATACAGTATGAGCTTCCTTCAACGCTGCAGGAGCTCTGTGCACAGTTTTTGCATGAATCTCTGTGTTGGTGATGTGCATCCATCTTTGTATAGGTACACCACCAGGTTTTCAAGGCACAGCGGTACCACTCAGTGCTTTGAGCAGGTGGAGAATGGTACTCAAACATAAGGTATGCAGGGATCCAAACTGTGAACCTGGAATTTGGAATTTAGCCATGGGATCAGCTTAGGCAGATGCCTGCTTCTCAGAAAATTTTCTTTGGAACATCAGTGGCGCGGTTTGAACTTGGCTCTCCAAGTCTCAACATTGCACTTGTAACTTCCAATGTTGCACTTGCAACTCTGCTTCGATGGAAAGATGAGACAAGATCACAACCTGGAGTGTTCAGATCTATTTTTTTTTTTTTTTTTTTCCCAAGGCAGACAAGGAACTCAACCAACCAGGCAACAATAGGGTAGCGATTATAGGAAAAAATCAGAAAGAGTAAAGGCACTGTAACGTGCGAGCAGAAAAGAGGGGCAGTGCTGAGAGCCGAGCAGTGCATCTGCCGTACAGCCGTGCTGCGGGAGCGCTGGAAGGTGAGCTGCCTTCCTGCTGGGAAAGGGGCGCAGGGACAGTGGGAGCCGTGGTTAAGTATAACAAAGATGGAAATGAGGAGGAAATTCCTTTTTAGCACATTTTGCACGCTCAGCCACCTTGCAAGGTAGGACTGCTGGAGACAGTAGCTGGATATTAATAGGTGACATTAAATAATTGCCAAATGTAAATGCAATCGAATGCCTCTCTCTGCAGCTATCTAAGTGTTCATTATGCCATAAAAAGTAGTTGTTTTTCCCCCCTGTGTGGGCAGAAAGGGCTCACAGTAGCAAAATTCAATTTACATGAAAGAAAAGATGAAATAATCTTTAAGTCATTTTTATTCTGTGTAATTTTATTGTGAACAGATAAACTGTGTATATCATATTGGTTTTGTCCAAGTTTACACTAGATGTTAGATTATTTCAGAAGATGAAAGAGTCAAGGGTAATAATGCACGTCCCTGTTTATAAATCTGTTTTGTTGAAGTCTGTGACATAAAAACATGAAAGTGAAAAATCAGAAAATGAAGAAAACAGCACAGACGTTCTCATAATAACTGTGTTTCACATAAAAATTAATCACTGAAGCATCTAGCTTGGTCACTGACTGCATTCAAAGTTAAGTAGAGCCTGTAGCTTGTCTGTAAAAATCAAATGCTCTTTCTCAGAGTGTTAATGGAAATCTGTTACTCATGGCTGAGGGTGCACAAGTGATGCTTGTAAATAAGCCTCAGCCTTTCTTCTTAGAGTTGTTTGGGATTTTGAGAAAGCAAAGCACTCGTTCCTGTTTGATAATATTCTAGTTCAGCGAGAGGCATCCTTGGGGCCTCAGCAGCAAATTTATTCTGAAAAGCAAAGTTAGTGCATAAATTAGTCTGTTTAAATATATAAAAAAGATTTTGATTTTCTGACTCCCACATGAGATGTGATTTCTGGCTTTACCCAATTCTCTCTCCACAGCAGATTTTTTTCCCCCAGCAGCCCGTGTCATTATCTCATCAAAAAAAACAGGGGAAGGTTAGGGATATTAACAAAGAATAATGGATAGCCTTTGAGGTGACTTTTTATTTCTCTGACATATTTTGTTGTGTCCATTCTTAGAGTAATGTTGACTGCTTCTGGCTTTCCAGTAGAATAATTAATCTGGGTCAGTGCTTTAGCAGCATTTTGCTTCTCTTGTGTCTTAATGCCTGGAAATTTCCGGAGTCTTTGACACGTATTGTTTCATGGATACTGGGATATTACTTAGAACAATCTCATTTGTACTTGAAATCAGATTTCAAGGTTTTAATCTATCCCGAGCTTAAATATTCACCCTCATTTAAAGTGAATTTAATTTATGTCTTATCTGAAACAGGAGAAGCAGTTTCAGATGCTTTTGTTGAGAGGCTGATATATGGAGAAAGCTTTAGTGTAAATGGCTGGGTTTGCTCATTCTCCAACAACAAGATAGCTCAGCTCTGACTACTTTCAGTTTGGCACAAATTGTGTCAGGGCTCCATCCATTCTTGCTGCTTCTTTAATTTATTAAACTGAGTAAAAGTCTTGTAGAAATTCAGTGGGTTTGTCTGGGGTGTGATAGGGAAAACCAAGAGAAAGCTGGGCAAAATGAAAGGAAGTACTCAGAGTTAATCATCTCTGATCAGCAATTTAAAGAGACTGGGTGCATTTGAAAGTAGAAGTGACTGGGAATGAGTGAAATACCTCTACTGTTTGGTGCATTTGTTATGTGCATCTTCATTTACCAGTGTAAATTGTCTTACTCTGTCTGCTAGTATGGAGCTGAAGAAGACTTTCAGGAGGAAACCAGCAGTAAATGCAGCAGTGGAGGAGATGGGCTTGGCATCCCCAGGCACGTCCATGCTGAGAGCTGGGGTGAGCCGTGCCTCCCCGCGGGGCTTAGCAACCCACCTTGCTGTGCCCAGAGCCTCCAGGCAGAACATAAGTAAACTGTTTAAAGACCCTTTTTTTTGACAAGGAAGGAGAAGCAGGCAGTGGTCGCACAAGGGGGATGGAGGCCACGTGAGAGAGGCCAAGGGCTGCAGACATCATCCCACCACCCCTGTAGGCAAAGCCAAGGCTTACTGCTTGGGGTAACAGCTTTTGGGTGACTTTGTGTTAAGAACCGTGTGTTTGATGGGAGCTGCTCTCTGTAGAGCGTTGCCTTACCCAGCTGCGGTTCAAACTGTCTTACAGCCACAGGAGGGTGGGAGGGCTGGGAGCTGCAGGCTTGTTCCCCTGCCTGGTCTGGGTTACAGAGAAAAAGTAATATAGCCAAGCTAGACAGTCCAACAATTCAGACTATACATTTAACAAATGTTTAGTTTGTTGGGTCAGATGATTATCATGAAACTTCCATAAATATATTTAAATTGTTTAATATCTTAACTTCTGAAAGAAAGTTTCTCAAGGTTTCTCAGAAATTGATATAAGGTTCTTCAGGCACTGACACCTTACTCTCTTGCTACCATTTTGGCCTAGTTTCAGAGATGGTAAAGGGCACGCAGCAACCAAGCGTCCCATACGTTTCCATCATATTTATAGCATTCTTCTGTGCTGATACTCTGATCCTTTCCAGAGAGGCAAGGTCAAGCTTGAAGCGCAGTTTAAAACCTGTGGGTGATTTTGATCTGTTGCTACCTGTATTGTAGTTGTTCTGTGATGAGGTTATCTTTAATCTGGCAGCCACTACATAAGCTGGTATCCCTTATGCGTCACCTACCTCCATGGGTGTCCACCAGTGTTGACTGACAGGCCAAGTCTACTGGAGGAGTTTTGCTACCCTTTCTCTGCTATCCACTGAGGTTTTGTGCTTCCTTGGAAAAAGGCCTGAGCTTGATAGGCAGGTTAAATTTGAAGCTCTTGATGGACTTGCCATAAGAGGCATCACAACACGTCTGGTCTGTAAACCACGACGTTGGGACCAGCATATCTTCACAGGGAGACAGCGTGTGTGAAGTGCCTGTACGTACATTGAAATTACAGGCAGGGAATTGCCACTTAATCCTCTGCCCAATGGCCTAACAACATGGTTCTGGCCCAAAGATACAAACTATTGCTCCCGTCTTGAGCTTCATGCAGTCAGTTATCTCTGCAAGATCCTGGGAGGAGCTCCCCGTGCTTTCCTTGGGTAGGTGAGGAGAAGGAGGAAGAGGAGGAAGGCTGTTGCACTCCCCCCATACCGGGCGGCAGAAGGAGGCAGAACAGCCATGGGCACACGCTGTGCCTCACCACGGCAGTGGGGAGCCCGTGGTGTCCCCCCAGCCCCGCGCAGGTGGGGACGGTGCCCACAGGGCGCCTGCTGCAGAGCTTGCTCTGCTGCCCCGTGCTTCCCGCGCCTCTGCACATGGGCGCTGGCACCCGGCAGTCAGGCTTTCCAGGCTTTCCTCTGCCTGCCTTTTCTCCCGTCGTTCCTTCTGTTATCCGGCTTTCTCTTATTTATGTCCCTTGTTAAAAGTCGATTTATTCGTTTTAGAGTCACCGTCTTTTTTTTGTCCCAGCCTTCATTTATTAGTGAATGTCTTCCATCTTTTTTTCTGCCTTACGTAAAGTATTTGTAAAAGTCTTTCTTATTCCCCTTACTCCTGTTGGCTAGTGTGAACTCACCGTGCTTTTCTGTTACTCTTACTTGCCCTGCAAGTGTTAACTGATTCTCCGTAGTCTTGTGTGGTTCCTCTCTATTTCCAGTATACCTGCTTTATTTAAACCCTTGGAGTAGTCCCTTGTGAAGCTCCACTGGCTGTTGCTTCTTTTTCTTTGAATTTTTCTGTATCCCAGGGACTACAACGGACTGTGTTTTCATTAGAGTGCCTGCCAGGATTTGTCTGCCACCCTCTGCACTCGCGGCTGCTCAGAAAGGGAGCTGGATTTTAAGCACCCCTTCGGGAGGAACAAACAACATCCCTCCTGCTCACAGCTCCCCCTTTCAATTTGCAGATGAAAACTAGCAATAAGGGACAGATTAAACAGCATCGTGCCTGGGTGCACTGATGCGAGAGGCTTTCAGTGTGCTTGTGTCTTTCTTCGGAGGCATGTGAGGGTACGGACTGCAAATACAGACCTACATGTAACGAGGTCCCTGGCTTGTATTGCTCCACACAGATTGGATCTTTTTTCCATACTCATCACTTTGTGAATGCGCACATCTAACACGTCCCGTGGCAGTGAGTTCCACAGTTTAATTAAATTCTGTGGAATTGTTTTAGACCTATTGCCTGATAGTTTCATATGATGTTCTCTGCTTCTTTAGAGAGAAACAGGGCACTACCCTTCTGTAGTCACCTTCTCTATGCTGTTTAAGATTGAATTGGATTTTATGTGCTAGCAGGTCATTCAGTCTGACTGTTTTAAATACCTACCTGGTATCTTAAAAAAACCCAGCAGCGTGGGGTAGTTTGGTGTACGCACATTTTACCTTTAGGCATTTTATAAGGCGAGCTAGCAACATTCCTGTCTTTGATTGATTTCAGATGTTAGAGGTGTGCGGCATATATGGAAAGATACATAGAGATATATTTTCCTTCTGATAGCAATAGAAATTTTAGAAAAAAAGGAAGGGCATCTACTGTCTAATGCTGCAAGTGAAAAACATATTCAGTATTAACTTGGCTGGCATCCACGGGAACATCTACTGCAAATGAAGTAATAGGTGAATATTTCAGTGACCCATGGTGATGAGTAATTCAGTATCCACCCAGTAATGAAGCAATATAAAGGTACGTGGATGAGGCGTGAGGTTGTGTCCAGCGCTGGATTGACTGTAAGCCCTAGAGCAATGCAGGAGAACGGTTGGGAAACCAGAAATACCTTCCAAAAAGAACATGTGTCAGGCCCAGGGTCCCGGCCCCAGAGAAGGATTCCAGATGACTTTCAAAAATGAGGTTATTGCATAAGTGCATAAAATGAGATGCCTGCAAATGCATGTGGTCACCAGAGCCTTGCAACTGGTTGTTTTGTGTCCGTCCCCTACTAGAGGCAGAGCGCCGTTTCTAAAAGCCTTTTGCCTCGCTGTAATTTTTAGTGGCAAATAGGCAGAGTCCGGTCACGCTCTGGATTCCAGTAATAAGGAAGCGAAGCGTCACGACCTGTGTTCCCTTTTTATTCCCTCTTGTTCCGAAAACCCTGTGAGTTTATTAGCGGTGCTGTTCTGAAGGGGAAGCGAACGCCGGGATCAAAACTGCGTCGTCACGTCCTTGTACGTGGTGGGAGCCGAGCTCTGCCGAGGGCTTGACAGCGAGAGCTGCTGAACTGCAGTGGTGCCTGTTAGGCTGCAAGTGTGTTAAGGTATTGGTAGCATCAAGTGGCTTGTTGAAATTCATCCTTTCCTCCACATGAGGTACTCACTTTGCACATGCGGGAATAATTCATGCGCAGGACTTTTTGGCATAGATCTTACTGTCATGGTATTAAGTAAGAGAGAATATGTAGGTGGAGGCACTGGGGTAATTAAAGAGTTTTACCAAAAAAAAAAAAGAAAAAGAAAAAAGAAAGAAGGAGGAACAGGAATCCTTGTGTGGATGTAATTTGTTAAAAGCCCAGAAATACTGTATGCGAGATAGCAATATTAGTGGTATGCAGGGGAGCTGGCTCAAGTGCAAGCAGTGCAGCTACAGTCCTGGTACTATCTGGAGAGGAAAGCAAGCACTTTTGGCTGCAAACAGAGTTGAAAATGCTTAGTGGGTAAAAATTCTAAGCGTAAATAAAAATAGGCTTACGTTGAGACTTTTAGTAATAATTATATTAAAATGACACAATTCATTAAATAATGCAATACATTCACATCTCTAAATACACAGCAGCTGTTCACTTCTGTCAAACACGATTCCTTTAGGGACTGACTAGAGAAGAATAACATGCTGGCTCGCATGGTAATGTCCTGACGGGCGCTGGGCTGCAGCCTGCCCGCAACATGTATTAACAAAGGGTGTCTCTGCCAGCGCCAGATCCTGAAGGTGCCCCTCCGGCGGGGCAGGAGGTGCCAGCGGGGTAGGGGAGGAATGGGTACAACACCGGCGTAGGAATTGTCCTTCTCGGGCTTTGTAGAAGCCGAGTTTTAAAAGATGTTTCAGCCTAAGGCTATAAGCAGATGAATTTGGCAGGCTGTGGTGTGCTGGAGTTGAAGCTCATAGGAAGATTTTATTTTAAAATAAAAAAACCAAAGAAACAAACAAACCCCCCAAAAAACAGAGCTGTGAGAAAAGCTTACCAGGTGATGGCTAGTTGAGAGAGGGAATTGTCTGAACGTAGTGTCATCTTTCTCCAGCCTTTGGTTATGGAAGTCATACATCCCTCCTGCTGCCAAGCTTGTAATACATAATGATTGATGTCAAAAATTTATTGATGCACCAGTTAACCAGCCGGTAGATATATTTCCCATTGCTTTCTAAACAGAGGACCTTTTCCTTCACACCAAAACTGAGGTAATGTTCAGACTGTGTAGAACATAGAAGTATCTTGCCAGCAAGCGACAGGCACCTGTGAAGAGCCCAGCTGTGAGTGGAATTTGACTTCTTGTCATCGTTGTCATCACCTGGTTACTTCTAGAAGATGGTGAGCTGCATGTGTCCCTTACACTGCCACGCTTCGTGTAGAGACACCCCTGTGCATCAGGAAGTATAATCTGGGCTTTAGTTTCTAATCATGGTGAGAAAGTCTTTGCATCTTCTACCGCTCTTTAATAAAGTGATTTTACAGAAATGAAATCTATTTGCAGTAGAATACTGATCCTAAAGGTATTATCCTTGACTTCTGAGTCTTCCTCTTTCAATCATCTAAACTTGCATATGAGGCCCAACATTTGGCACACCGGCATTTATACGTCACATTTTATTTTTACTCATGCCAAACTTAATTTTCAGATTATGTTGAATTCACTATCGGGAGGCTCATAGTCCCTCATTTATGCAAGAAGAGAATTCAGGGTTAAAGTTGACTCTTGAAGCCTTTCCCTGCCAACAGCTGTAGAGAAAATACAATAATCTACAAAATTAGAAGCCCAGATCTTGTAATTTTCTTGTGAATTCTTCTTTCCTTGTTCCTTTTCTATCACTATACTGTTATAAATAGATCATGGTAGCTTATTTTTCTTTGCTGGTGATGGATCTGGAGTGTTTGTCACCCGTGCTGTAATATGATTTGTTGTGATATACTGAAGGTTTTTATCTTGGTAAGGATTTTTCTCTCTCATGCTTCATTTGGGATTTTTTTCCCCTCTTCATTGTGGTATTATTCAGGCACTTTTCATTCAGGATCATAACACGGGTTTGATAAGAACACTCCAGAGAATGAAAATCTGACATGAGAAGAGGCTTTAAAAAGAAAACCACCATTTTATTAACTTGTAGACTAAATTGTGTGGCCCGACATTTGAAGTTTAAAATGGCTCTATGTATTGGTGAAATGGAGCGTAAGCACAGTTATATGGCATTGACAGACTTGTCATTTGGGTAATATATCATTATCCACTGCTGCTTAATACCAAACAGGTGAGCTTACCCACTCTTTATATCCCCTGCACGCTAACCAACCAGTATTCAGAATCTTCACCTTTCAACTTGCATCCCCAAGACGCGATCTCCTTGTCTTTGGAGTCAACGAGAGGCGGATAACGTTACTACAGCTTGGCGAGAGGTAGCGTCTCCCTTCTTTTAAGTCTTAATATAATCTATGGATTCTTTTCTTGGTCTTTTCTTTGTCTGGCTGCTTTGTGCCTTTACCTCACACAGAGCTCCCAGTCTAAGGTGTAGGTAAAATTGCACTTAAGTGCACCTAAATAAATGCATGGCTTTTAAGTTTTTCTCCTTTCTGAACTACATAAAGCCAGGTCTCTGGAATGCGGTGGGAAAAAAGAAGCAAATCCATCTACAGGTGTTTTCTGGCTTAGAGGAAGGGGAAAAAAACAGGGCATCTGAAATCCCTTTGTTTATCCTCTCAGGATCACAGAAGGTTGTCTTTTCTCTTTTGGTGAGATTAAGCATTTCCAGAGGTTACAGGAGTGGGGATGCTGCAGGTTATATATTAGCATATTTCATGTCCAACAGAGAGCTGGCCTTGCAGTAAGACTTTAACTCTTGCTTTTCTCGAGCCACTGATAAACATTGTGTGAATGTTTTAGCCTCTATATTTATCAATTTTTTCTGCACATTATACCAGCAGTAAACTGGTAGCACAATAATTAAAAAATAAATGGTTAACATTTAATTAGTTCCAATCAGTTTTGTTTGTCCTGAAGGGTTTATTTCCATTTCTGTTCTCTCCTGCATCTTTCTGCTCATCCAGTCGCCACTGCTTTTCCCTGAATCCTTTTTGCACAGAAAATGGTACAGTGCTGCTCTCCACACTCAGAGGGCTCTGGACCTTCCTCTCTGACTAAGGAGGTACTTTACTGCCTACTAGCTCATGTCTGTCTTCACAGATGAAAAAAAAAAAAACAAACCAAAACAAAAAACCACCCTCCAGAGAATAGCTGAAGTTGTGGGATACTTTTTCAATAGGTAATACAATGCTGCGCAGTAAAGGCTCGGTAGCTGAATTCAAGCACCTTCACTGGAAATGTCCATCTAGCATCTTTCCCGCTAGAAGAGTGACAGCCCTTCACATTTACCTCTTAATTTCTACCCTTTGATTGACTATAGTATTGATTTGTGCATTAAGGATGATTTAATCTTTCTTCCACCCTCTTATTAAGAGGGTTTCAAAGCCTACCTGGAGTCTTTATTAGCTTTTGACATCACAAAGGGAAATGTCAACACATAATGAGATAAATTTCAACATCACAGAAGACTGGAATACAACTTTCACAAAAGATGGATATAGGCACCACTTACCAAAATAAAAAAAAAGACAGAGCCCTTCCTTTTCAGCATCCATCTTTCTGTTTGTCTGTTGCCGCATTACAGTATTTATTAGAGTTTGTCTTGCTATACAATGGATTGCCAGAATCATGATTAAGAAGCTTATTCAAATGAATTAAAAATGTTTAAATGAAAAAGACCCGGAGAAGTAATTGCCAAAATTTAATCAAGGATTTAATTTGTAGCACAGACCAGCCAAATGGATTTTGCTGTTTTCACTGCACTGTTTGTACAAGGAAATTAAAAAGTATAAAGAGTCAAAGACTCAGCAGTGTAACCCTTTAAGAATATTGCAGCGTGCTCACTTATTCTCATTAGCCGTATTATATCAAACTTGCTCCTCAGGGCTTGCAGTTTGCAAAGCCAGACCACAGACGGTGGAAAAAAAGATGATAGCATTTTTTCCAATGTCATAAATTACTGCCAGCACACATTAGATGATTTCTCCACGCATTGCTGTAAGCATTTCAATGGTAGGTTAAATATCCCTCTTCTTAATGCCACTTAGTAATAAATGCCCTCATTTTAGCGTGTCATCTTTAGCTGAACTGAAATAACTGAGACTAAGGAGCTGTCGGGGTTTGAAACCGAAACATTTCACTTGCATTTACTGCCGAGAAATACATACATGGCACCATTATGCTGTCTCTGTTTCATTGATGATAATAAGGTATCATCAAGCCTGGCGTATCTGTTTGAACATGTTTTGCAGAAGTCTAATCATTAAGTAATATGTATCCCATTTCATCCATCATTTCCACACAAAGAGCCGTACAATGCAATTGACAGACCAATACTTTATGAGCCATGAATAGCTGGAGCAATGATAACTTCCAAGTCGCGTCGAACAGACCCAGAATTGTGCTCTAAATTGCAGCGCTGAAGGGGTAGGAGGAGAGATGAGAAGCCCCTGCTTGTGAGGAGGAGGCTGAGATCAAGCACACGTTTCTTTCCGATTAGTTGTGGTGGAATTAAGCATTCAGCAGAGTGCCAAATGCTCGGCCTCTTTTACAGGCAGAGAGCGATGATGCTACGGCAGCGACGCGGCGCCTGGCGGAGCCCGCGGCAGCAGTCAGGACTGCCCTCGACCAGGGCTGAGAGGGGACCGCGTAGTTCGGTAGCTGTGAACTCCCTTTCTTCGGAAACTGCTGACAAGGACGTCAAAAGAAGCAAAACGAAGAAAACACGCGAACCGCAAATTGCCAAATTAATTGTGAATGGCTTCTAGCTATCCCAGCAGAGTTACGGGTTCTCCCCGAAGCTGAAAATAACATTAGTGGTTTAAAAACTGGGAAGGAAGAAAGAAAAAAGCTTCACCTTCAGTACAAACCTGAGGTGAATCATGCCAACCGTAATAGCACAAAATGGCAGATAAGTGTGTGACACCGGGGCCGTGATGCCGTGCTGCAGGACTGCTCCCTTACTGCAGGGGAAAGGACTTGGTGTTCGTTTACAAGTCGAGTTTAAAGGCAATTGTGTGAAGTCAGTGATTCTCACCCCCATGTCCTTCAGAGAGACAAAGGTGGTGTTTACTCTTTCTTCTTTTTCCCCTCCTGCAGCACCTAGTGAGTGTTAGTTTTATAGCAGGAGGGCAGGCTCAGTCTCTCCCCACGAGAGGATTAGTATCTGACATGAGGAGACATTTTCTAAGAGAGAGGAGCCTTTCTGGGAGCAGAAGCACGAACCAGCTGTGGCTTCATCTGTGTCCCTGCCCCCGCAGTCCCTGGGAAGTCCTGCTCCCTTCGTCTCTCATGTCCTCTACGTTGGAAAAGTAGAGGGGTAGAGCTTTTGGAAAATGAAAGCTTTTTCCTCCTGAGATCCTTGAGATCCTTGAGATTTCCTCCTGAGATTTTATTTCCTGGTGGCCTCTTTGAAATCTCTGCTCCGAGTCTTTTTTGGTTTGCAATGTTGCTTTTACACAGTTGTTCTCTTCCCAGAGCGCTTTTAATTTAAGGCATCTCTTGCTTGCTGAGTTACGTGGTTATAATTTTATTTGCACAACAGAAGAGTTGCTGATAAACAAAGTTAAGACTTTGGAAAAGGAAGGAGTCCAAAATCCAGTGTTTGAGTTCCAAATATTTGAATTTTGTTCCTTATCCAACCCTCTGAGCCTTTTAAAGATTGTGGCAGTGTAAATTATGCAGCTGCTTTTCTTTTTTTTTTTTAAGTGGAACTTGAAAAGGTCGTTTTGTTACATGAAATTTCAGTTAAATTCATGCATGTTTTTACTTCTTGTCTAGAGACTTGTGCTTTTATAAACTGTGGTTACTATGCAGTGTAAAGTTCTTGCATTTAGAAGAACAAATAAGAGCAAAAACATTATAGTATGATATCAGTGGATATTATCATTCCACATGTGCAATGCTATTTTCACAATTTATTCTAAAACTAGTTTTATTTGCCGTTGCATTTCACTCCCACACATCTTAACATATTGTAGAATTGGCTATAAGTTGACATTATTTCCAGTTGATGGAGCCCAACTCAGTTTAGCTGCTTTCCTTGGTCATAAGAAAAAGCAACTAGGTCACTTTTAGATTGTTCCTACACCTGAAGAACCTCCACACTTTCCTTTGATTTTTTCACTGCTTGAGTTGTAAAACTAATGTATGATACAAAGATTTTTATTTTTTTTTTATTTCCTGGTGGCCTCTTTGAAATCTCTGCTTGACTAGGAAGTTTCAGGAATGCAGTTATTTGTCCAGGATTATTCTGAATGCCTTGTTTTGAGCATGAGAACGAATAAATGTGTCCCATACTTTTTCACAGCATTTCCTGAACAGAAATATCTGTGCATGAGCCATTCAGCGTATGTGTCGAAGGTTTGAGACATCGAGGAAAATCATGGACAAATGGCTTTTTTTTTTTTTTTTTCATAGACAAAATTTCTACCAGTAAAAAGGCAAGTCCAGAGAAACAGGAATCCACACTAGTCCTGGTCATTCTGCTCTTGGCACTGAGGGTCACGCAAGAAGCCAACATTGTGACTTCTGTGTCAATTGTGTATCCCCCAAATACCTTTATTTTTGCTGGCTGTTACAGAAGTAAATACAAAGATACAGACTTTAAAACAAACAAACAAAGGCTTATTTTCTGGTGACACTAAAGCAGAACAGCGTTGTGGAAGCCTTCTCATCCATAGGACGGCTTGCGCTTCTTAAGGGGTCCTGGTCGGGACGCTGCTGGTTTCCCGTCCCTGCCAGTTCCCCAGCAGGAAATAAAACAGGGAGATGCTGCCTTGATCCAAATAGACTCGCACAGCATTTCTTCAGGGAAACAGAGCTGAAGAGGAATGTTTAGACTGATAAGCTTTTAGAAAATATTTCTGGGAGTGCACTTTTTGAACTGGTGAGCAGAGACAGTCTGTCTGTATCGGGCACTTCTCCTCCTCCTTATCGTGGAATTTACTATTAAAAAAGCCCCACCGCCACCTCCTTGAGCGCGGAGGGAACCTTTCACAATGCACTTTCTCAGCTGCTGACACTCTGGAGTCATGCTGGAGGTAGTAAATGAATAAAGCCATTTTTAAAAAAGTGAATAAAGCTATAGCATCTCAGCTATGTTAGAGAATCAATCATAGGCTTGAGCTCATTTGTTCCACTAGAGTGTAGTCTTATAAGAAGAGAACTGCTTGTTCCAGAAAAAAGTGTGAATAATGTGATAAAACAAAATGAACTGCAGAATATATTCTAGCCAGCAGCCAAGAAATTATTCACACTGACAGATATTACAGGTACAGTACATTTTCTGTCTAGAATACCACCTTCTAGTTTCTCTTAGCATATGCATTATGGTTGCTGTTTTCCTACTTCGAGTGTAGAAATCCACATGGTTGTATATGCGTGCTTGTGAGGCACTTCGGGTTTTTTGTATATCCTACCTAGTAGTCAAAACAATCATTCTTTAGTTACAACAACTGCCCTTGCTTATACAATTATTCAAAAATATTTGACTGGTTTGAAACTTCAAATAGTCAGGATTGAAATAGGGCCATTGTTTCTCTTCTTGTTCTTACTTTGAGCGGATGCACATCCATGCACATACACGTACCGAAAAAGATGTATAGACACTCAGGCGAGAAGAGCGGACTTGCTGTAGTCTGAAGTGATAATTGTAAGAGCTGCAGTTTTGCTTTAGCTCATGGTTTTGTGCCCCATTACTTGGGTCAGTTTCTACTGTATCGCTGTCTATAGCACAGAGCGTAATGTGCATCTAGATAAATAAATCCCTGTAATTCTTTAATCCTCACCTTGCTTTTCTTTAATTTGTCCTTACAGACTTACGTAAGGTAGTCACACTGATGTCAGCTTTGTTAGGTATTGCAGCCTTTACCACCAACTCATGAATATCATATTTGCAAGAATTGCCTAAATTGAGTAGATTGCCTCAAATACTAGCAGTTCAGCCCACAGCAGTCGGGCAGGAAAATGATCTGGGTAGAGGGGGGGGACACGGAGGAGTTTGAAAGGAAGGAAAAAATAGCCTGAAGACTTAGGGGAGGAAGTTAAAGGCAGGGGGAGGAAGATAATTAGTGATATACATATGCAACTCTACTCTTCTGCTTATGGCTGCTGTGTTTCAAAAATATCACGTTCCTTCTACTTCCTTCTCTTATTGGATTTACAACCTGGAGTTTCATTCATATGATTATGTGACATGTGGTAAGTGTTTTGCTCTTGACATAAGGACCTTCTGGGTTTTTTTCTTATTGTGACTTTTTGTGCATACTATGTGCATACTATGGAATATATGTATTACATATAAACAGCTGCTCATCATTTATGAAAATACGTTTGAGGCCATACATGAAAAACTAGGGAGTTTGTCTAAACCTATGAGTTGAACTGATATATGAGTCTGTTAGAGAAACATCGCAAATTGCATATTTTTTATTTTAAGACATGGACATGATTAGTACCAGCACCCCCCAACCAGTGATCAGGTTTGAATGAATATGTGTTTGTAAGTCAATTCTTTGCTTTTACCCCAAGTGTACTGTGATCGCAAAATCTTTCAGGATGCTGGGAAAATGGATTTATTCCTTTACTAAGCGGACAGAAACATGTTACATCGATTACACATTTGCAATTTGCCTTTCACTCTTGGAAGTGAACTAGCAGACGCTGGTTTCATGTTTCACTCCGCAAAATGTTTTGTTTGGGTCTGTTTCCCTTTGAGAGCCTGACTGGGGAAGAATGAGGTCATGCATTTTGAAAGTACATCACTGTGCGAGGATTTTCTTTATGCATAGCTTCTTTCTGAGTCAGAAGCTTATTCTGGCGTGAGTGGCTGCTTATGCCATGTCCTATAAACTGTGTCAACTGAGGACGTACCTTTGAGTAGTGGAAAGCAGGGGGAGCGTAGTTACAAAGGACCGCAGCGGGTTTAGCTTAACGTATGGGTAAGCCTCCATTTAATCTCTGAAGTCTACAAAAAACAAACCGGTGCCTTATCTCATTGATATTCTACGTATGTGAAAATCAGGCTCTTCAAAGTTACCAAGAGACAGCCAATACGTGTTGTGCCACTGACTTCATACCGGCAGAGACAGGCGAACGCCTTCAGCGGTGTTACCCGCAGGGCTCTCGCTTCAGCCCAGTCCTCCCGATCAGACCCGAGCTGCATGGGAGTTCGCTTCTAAATGGCAAGGTAGTTGACATATTGTGTCTCAATTTAAGCCCCATTACCATTCATTAGACATGCTCCTAGTTAATTATTTTAAAAAATAAATGTAAATAACAAGTGTTAATTATACCCTCGAGGCCATTGATGTGTACCATGTTGGCATTTCGTGTTTGAAAGGCTGCCTGAAATTAGAATAAAGAGCAGTATAATGCAAGGAGGAGGTTTCAGGAAATATTATTGCTAACATAATATTTTATAATAGCAATTTCATCAATTATACGTCTTAATATTTAAATAATATGCTATTGAGAATCTGTTATGAAAAGCATTTAGGTGATTTGTTGGCTGCTATATTCCCCCCTGCATTTGAAAGGCTTAGTTTGTCAAAAACGGTTTTCAACCAGCTATAACATCCCACAGTGTTTCTGGGGTGGTCTCTGCACATCTTGACTTGTGGGTTTGTGTCCTGTCACTTGTGAACATTGACAGCTTTCTAGAGAAAGGTTATAATAGGCTGCACCTCCCCTATGTTGTTCCTTCTTGCTATCTGCTCTGTGACTTCACTGGATTCGCCAAGAAGTTTTTTTTAAACTCTTAGCCAAAAAGTTCTTCTTACCTCACTGTGTAGCCAAATAGAGTGGCTTTTTTATAGCCAATCATTTTGGTTTCTTATCTTATCATCATTTTCTGGCAGTGGATGTCTGAACCAAAAAGAAACAAGGAGAAGCTACCTAAGCTGTGCGCTTTGGGCCCATTTGTCTCTCTCAAAAGCAATGTGCTATATGATATGCATTGGATTTCATTCCTTTTCCTTAGAAAAACTATCTTCTTCATAGGGCCTGTAGGGACAATCAGAGGTATACTTTCAGATTCTCCTCAAGAATAATCTTCTGTGAAATTACATTTAGGACCCATTGTGAGGGAGAGCCAAGGCAGACTTCTCTTGGATGCAAAACTTTGTCACATGGAAGGGTAAAACTGTGCACCTAGATCTGACTCAAGATCAAAGGAGCGGTCTGGGTTTTGCTCCAAACTTCTCCTGGCGATAACTGCTGGATCCAGGCCCCCAACCTGTTGCTCCTATCCAGGATTCCTCGGCCATGCCACCAATCGGGCTGTCAACTGGTGTTGTCCGTGGATGATAAATATCTCCTTCAACACTGAGAAAGGCTCCAGCCAGGCAATCTTCTGCTCTAGGAAGTCTCCAACCAGTTTGTACCGCGGCAACATTTTTTTACAGAGTGAAGAGTCAGGTATTCACAACTGACTTCTTCGGACGGGAATCCCTCACAGTGCTGGGCAGCTGCGCTGTCTGTGCTCAGGAGGCACTGGCATCGGCACTTTCCGCTTGTGGAAGCTTCTGCTCCTGCCTACAAATAAAAGAAAGTGAAAATTAACCTCTGTTCCTAGAGGACACAGTGATGAAAGAAAGAGGGAGAGGGAGAAAGAAGGAGAAAGAGAGAAGGGAAGGAGGGAGGAAAGAAAGAAAGGAAAGTTTTTTCATGTGCTTGAGGTTGCTGTGCATAGAGGCTTTTCTTGCAGCTTCTGCATCCTCTCCTGACAGCACACACAATATATATTGCCGCCTTCTCATGATGTCCCTACCTCGCCAGAAGGCTTCAGTACCTGCCTGCCTCATGCTAACCTGAAAGTTGGGCAGATTGCACTCAACTCAGAGCCCACTTTGTGGAGCTGCATAGCTTGCGCTGAATATCGTCCCTGATGCTTCCAAGCTCTTGTGGATAAATGTGAACTGTCACATCCCTTGCAGATCCTGCTAGCAGTGGCTTCTCTTCCCTCAGTGCCTGCCAGGCTCCCTGCACAACCTGTCACTTCCCTCTGCCTCTTCCTCGGCCTTGCTTTCACATTCAGACCTGGCAAAAAAACCCATGAGGAGCTGCGAGGCAGTCCTCTGCAACTCGGCAGGGGTCTAGCATCTTTTGATTTTTGGGGTGAGCGTGAAGACACCCTTCTCCCAGTGGCAGATAATGCATCCCTTATCTCCTGAAGCTATCCACATCATATCACAGGCTGCCTTGGCTTGCTTGAGAGAGAAGAGAAGGGAAAAAAAAAAAAAAATCTTCCCCTGCAAATCACATTGTGGCTTTTCATCGCTTATTTTGTGCATAGGGCCGCAGTGGTGCCGATCAATACCTCCGTGAGATACGCAGAGTATAAGAGTGCAGGGCCGAGCCTGGGTGCTGCTGATAGCGCTTTGCTGTCTCCGGGCGTGCTGAGAGCCGGTCGGCGTGCCAGAGCATGGCGTTACGCCGTTACGCCACATCTGCAAGAAAGGAGACGTGAACTTTTCCTCTTGGATTTTGTGACCAGGGTAATGACATGATAAATTGTATGCCGAGGGGTATGCATGTAAACTATGTGGAAAGCCGTTTTTCTAACCGGCTGGTCAGATTTTATATTGTCCTGTGATCTTTCCATGAAAAATAATCATGGGTCACCTTGTCTGACTCTTGACAGTGTTATTGTTTGTCCTATATTCAGTAATAATATAAGGAAATTCCAAGTAATTTTATCTTATGTTTGGAAGGAAGGGAATGTGGAGGCTGCTGTAGAAATCTGAAGCGTTACATAAACGGCCTCAGGCATTTAAAATACATTCCTTTTGCTGCCCAGGGCATTCTTGAGCCCTAAAATACCCTAAAATTAACAGTTTGGAGAGCAGGTTATTAAGATCTGCCCCTATCACTACTTTTGCTGTTCATCTCTGCGTTAAGGTTGAGATTGAAATGATTTAGTTTTTAAATCTATTTAAAAACATGCACAAATGAACTTATGAGAAAATGTTGCCCTAAGCATAATTTTATGACCCATACATTTTGAATATTTAAAGCAGTACTAATAAAAATAAAGCAGTGAATATTCTCAGGGGTTTAATTTTGCTGGTGTGTGTTGATCTGATGGTTTGTGAGTTTTACTACATTTCATTAGGGAAATTTTACCAGAGAAATGGAGTTGAATATACAAAATAGTTTATCTTAAATTGGCAGCATGAATCCTCAGTAGAGCTTGTTTACAAGTACTGATTCACTTGAACACTTACTTTATGAAGAAACATTGTGGAAATAATTTTATTGCCTGTAGTACTTAAGCAAGAGAGATAGAAAAAAGACTTACTGAAACAGTCTTGGTTTGGATGGGAGTCTTTCAGATCCTTACAAATGCTTTGTACGTTTATTTATGTGTTGGACTTTACTTTCCTATCCATCAATATAGCTCGAAATAACTTCAATAAGCCTGTTTTCAGATATCTCCACTGAATTTTTATTAACATTGAAGTTTGAAATCAAATACATTCCACGAAGTCAACAGCACTGAAATTTTACTAGATCTCAGCCTCGAAGGGGAAAACTCTCCCAAGATTAAAAACATTGAAGGCAAGCACGCTCTTTTCTGCAAAACTTGAAAGTTTGACAAGACACACCTCTCGGAAACTAAACCCCCTTAGTATCACCTAACTTTCTGTTCATAATGCCGTAAGCTAGTCATCTAGCTAGAGAAAAAGCCCACACGTACACTTTGACTGTGCTCGGAGACAAATAATAGATAGAGTGGTTTTAAGAGAAAATGGTCCTAGTGCTGAAAACAGTAAGGAGAAAAGTGTCTTTTCTTTCACAACCAATTTGCCTTATCACTGGATTTGTAATTTATTTTTTTTTTAAGTTTGTTAGTTTGTTTGTTTGTTTGTTTTATTTGGGGCTGGTTTTGGTGTTTACTGAATGCTGTCTCTCCCAACCCACACTCTAAAATTCGGCAGCAAGTTAGATTACTGTTTACTCCCCCTTGGAGAATACTTGCTTCATATTTCCTCTTTAAGATAATGGAGGAACTCTTTGAAGTGAAACATTTCATTGGAATTAAGTATTCTGTGGGGTGACAGAGTGATCTCAGCCAGTGAGAGGTGAAAAGGAAAAAAACATGGTTCTTTTTATTCAAACAATATTTTTTTTCCTTGATATTCTTGGTCTTTTTTCCTGGTATTTGAAGCCTGACTGCAAACAGGTATTGGAGAAAAACATTACGACGTTCACACAAGACTTCTCTTCTTGATTCCAAGTCCAAAGAGATTTGGATAGACGTTTAAACAGCTCCAGACATTTCAGGGCTGACTTAGCTTTAATACTTCTGTCACATTTCTCTAACTCTTCTATTGTGTTGACTGGTGTTTAAACTGTTATTAGAGGATGTTATGCACTGCACTCTAGCAGTCGTGTTTTACAAGTTTAATGAAGACCAGGCAGGGTAAATTTCTAACATGGGCTACTGGATTGAATGGAAACTTCAATTTCTCCCTAAGTCCCAACATGAGATAGCTTTACAATGTGCTGAAACGCAGCGGTGCTTGCCGAGGTTGGACCTGCTCCTCACAACGCCCAAGTGAGCTACAAAGCCATGCTAGTTTGTCATCTTTTACTGTTTGTTCCTTCTCTTTTAGTAGAGTTTAGTCTCGTTGCATTTATAATATTATGGGGCTAGTAAAGAGAGCCATTTCTAGTTTCTCGTTTGATAAAGGGATTTGATAAGTATGAATAAAATAGCATTTAGGTAAAAATTTGGATTAATATAAACAGGAAGAGAACATCAACCAGAATTATTTAAACAAGTATAATTTATACAAGTCTACTTTAGAGCATAATACCAGCTACCAGTGAAGGGAATATTGTGTCTATACTTGTCTCTCTATGCATCTGACTGCAGAATGTGACAGCTACTTCTGAAGTTGCATTTATATGTAAGGGGAAATAAATGTGCCAAAATAAAGTCTTGAGTATACTAAGTTGTATAAGATGAATTTTGGCACCTGCATTATTCTTCTAGTTTGTCTTTCCTGGGATTTGTTTTTCATATTTGAAACTTGAGAACAGCGTAAAGCACCAATCACTTTGGTGACCAGAAAAGGAGAGGGTGCTCTCTCTGCTGTGATCTCATTTTCACTTTAAAAAGGATGGAAGTTACAATTTTAAATTGGACCGTTGTCCACTACAAGGTAAGAGCAGTCGCGCTGAACTTGGCCAAATGCGGGGAGTGGCTCATCGGAGCAGCTGTTAGCAGATTCTTAAGGAACAGGCGTAAGCGCTGTGAAAGTATGGGAGGATATTTCTCTAAACAAGGTAACAATACGCCTCTTGGTAGCCAGGAGGGGAATTTTATTTCCGTAAAACGAGAAGAGAAACACCCAGCATCTCAATGATGTATGATTTGGTTTTATCCCTGAATGACTTTAGACTTTTAAATCCTAATATGATTGCTGGGGAAAGAAAATTTTCGGTAAAACTTTAAAACATCTTTAATTGTTCTTGTTCCCTGCTCTCCTTTTGGTGGGCACTTTTTAACAAGGGAAGTTTATCCGCACAGGAAAGCGGTAGAGTAATAACAAAACAGATAATGTGATTGTTGGAAACACTAACACATTCCTAAAAGAGCCACCCCTTATTTATGATGCTAAAGTCTACATCCTCGCATACGCTCTAGATGGAAGGGGAGCACTGAATGAGAAGGAGCCCGTTAATGAATACAAAGGCTGTGTGGAAAAATGTGAATGTTGGTGAGCAGCTACCTCTCTTCAGATGCTTCAGTCTTTCTAAAAGTAACGGGCATCTGTAATGTTCATAGATACTGGAGCAACAGATGACTTTTTGCACGAAATGGGCCTTAGAACCAAATTGGTCTGCATTAACCCCCAAACATCCCACTGAGCGTAGGGTTTGACTTACCCATGGTAAGTGGTGGAGTAACGGAGACCGTATCACCAGCGCGCAAAGGAGGGCTGCTAATATTAACAGATACAGTCTGCAGCCCAGCACTCTGTTTCAAAATGTGCATCAAGTAAAATCATGGTTTGGGTTTGAATGTAATTACCTTGAGGACACCTTTGTTTTCCCTAAAGTTTTCATATTGAACTTGAAATTATGGTCATTAATGGTAGCACATACGGTGCATCAGGCACTTTCAGATATAGTGCCCTGAAGTCGTCACGTGTGCACCACCGTTACGAAGTCTAGCATTATCAATATTGCTGCTGTTTGACACAGTGCTTCTTCATAACCAGAAGCTATGGGAATTGAAGTGAAGCGATAATGTTTCATTAGGCTTTGAGCCATGGAAACAGTGACTACAAATATTCTTCATAGCATTTCCCCCCTGCTAACAACAGTGGAAGCTGGGTAGTGCGTTGGACTCTACAGGTCTCAGCACTCTTAAAATAAAATCTTACAAATAAATTGTTCAGCTAGTGTGCTGTTGCTGGGATGACCAGTTTGTGCCCACTTACGCATGGGCAAATTTAAGGCAGGTACATATTTTTTGAAGTACGTTAAAAGCAACGATGTTGTGTAAGCTCTGAAGGCAAGAAGTATCCGTGGCTTCTCAGAAGACGATGGGGGAAGCCTGGTGCCACTCACTCTCAGCTGCTGGCTTTGTGGAAGGATTAGGGCTTTATTCTACTTTAAGGCAGACAGTGCTCTTTTCTTTAGAAAAATCTACCATGTCTACTTGCATTATTCTGTCTTTAATCTTAGAGGGGAAAATCCTCCTATAAAACATTGTTATAGAGGAGATGACTAAACAGCACTTAGCTTTTTTAACATTGTAGCCAATGACTGAAAAGTAGTATAACACTGGTGAACAGTTAGTCTCCTGTTCCTCCCCAAAAGATGGATAAAGATGCCCATAGTACTTGAGATAAAAAGAATATGGCTAAAAGAATAAACATTAATTTTTAGGTGGCTGGTTGTATTTATTTTGCTGAGTTTTTGGTCTGTCCTTGTTATATCTGGATAATACCAGAGACTGTTTAAAGTAAGAATCACTCTTTTCATCAGCTAAAATAATATTGTGTTTCATTATGCTATATCCTTTTTATATGAAGTAGGGCTGCGTTGCCCATTTCAGATAATATTAGAAATGTTCTGAACCCTCATTCGTTCTTTTGGAACCCAACCACCCACAGACACGCTAGAAATCTGGCTGGTAACCATTCAAATTACAACTCCAATTTTGTACTTTGCTATATTTTCTTGGGCAACAGCAGAGCCCTTGCTTCCTTTCTGAGCAATTCTGGGTTTTTTCGTCTGCTGTCCCATCCGGAAATTTGGAAGAGGCAGCTGTAAGCACCAGTAATAATACAGGGGAGTCAGGAACACAGTTACGATGATGCTCAACAATGTCTACAGTCTTGAAAAGATTTTTGGAGAGAGGGAGTTGCTAGATGAAGACCCATCAGAGCTTGAGAGATGGGCCAAAAGGTCGTAGACAGACCTCAGCTGTGGTGGCCCATTTGGTGGTGGTGGTGGAGAATTAGATAAACATTAGTTTAGTAGGCCATGCAAATGTAATTCATCTGTCTGTATCACATTATTTCTGATGTGTGCCTGTCATACTTTCCATGCGCTAAGTGCCATAACCAGAATTGGAGTGAGGAGACGGAGTGGTATGTGCTTTTATTGGAAGATCACGAATAAGAGTAAACAATGTCTAAAGTGAGCAGTAGACCTTAGTGATCTGGAGGAGACAGAGGAGGAAACAGCGCATACTCTGTTTATTGAAAGCAATTAACAAGAATAGTTTAACTTGTAATGAAAATTGATTTACTTGAATGTCATCTTCCATCTGAAAACTGGGGTATTTGTGTTGAAAAAGGGAGTATAAGTTTAGTGAACAACAGCTGCAGGACTCTGAATCAAATGAGACAGATCTATTTGAAAATACTCAGAGGTTTATGTAAACATTTTATGTATTCTACATATAAAACATACTTTATGGCCAAAAGCACTGAGCAAGATGGATCTATTTTTTCCTAAGTCAAAATACAGAGCAGAAACGTTGCACACTGCAGCAAATACAATGGTTTTCTCTGTGATGTTATTTCTTAAATACATCATTCAGGCTACTGGGCATGAATAATTTCTATTTTCTTGTTTAGATGAACAGTCTCAATTCTAATTTTAGTAGTCTATCTTTATTTGAACTTCCAATTACTGTAGCCATTGTCATAAAAAAGTCCCCCAAAAGGGCATTTATTTTATTTTTCTGTTTTATAATGAGTTTACAGCTTAGTATAATACATAAGTTTGTATACAAGAGTATAGCCTTCCTCTGTTCCTAACTTTCTCTCAAATAAAATGTAAAGCATGACTGAGTCTTTTTTAAACGCAGTGGAGAAGAGGGACCTGAGAGAGGTTTTGTTGGAGCTCTCCGCAGCAACTGTTGCAAGAGCACCCAGTGAAACATTTCCTGTTGACCATTGCGTTGCTATAAAATTTAATAGAAATTCCTTGTCACTATAACTAGCTGGCCTCCTCAGTTCACAGCATTATACTGGGAGGCTTAAGTGCCACCATTCCGCACGCGTGGTTCGGTTCCTCCGCCACTGCCTTGTATTAGTGCTCCTCGAGTACTCTGCTTTAAAGATTGCCCTTCTTGCTGCGAGGGGGGAAAAATTAGGTGTCTCAGCCTGTAGGAGAGGCCTCTCTTCTTTTCCCTGCCTTTAAACAAAGGAGACACTAGTAAATGCAATAGAGGAACCTCTTAAAGAAGTTCTTGCTGCCATTTAGCACTTTGTTTTTCAGAAGCGTATAGAGATGGTGTGAGATTTTGGGGCCCTGGGCTTGTCCGTAGGTGATGGCAGTGTGAGGAGGCAGAGGGAGAGCAGTGGCTGTACTCTCCCCTCAAAACAAGTACGTACCACTCGTGGCGTTCGGACTCTCCCCTACTTCTTGTCTTAAATTCCAGCCTCACAAAATTGCCCCCACATTGGTGCATGGGGAGGTGGGGTGAGTTTCTTTTTTTCCCTTCTTTAGCCTATCCTTTAAGGCTGCCCTAAAAAAGAAACTGATTGCAATGGCAGCCTTCCTGATGAAATCTTCATTAGGGAATGGGTTGAGGCCATCCATCATTTTGCAGGAATAACTGCAGTGGTGTCTGGCAGCAACAGTGCTGGCTCTCTGGAGCTGGGACTGAAACTACAGCCTCAGGGAAAAATGTACTTTCATCCTTTTTACCCAACAGCTCCCCCAGCCCCCCAATTTCCACATAGCTCTATCAAGCAGACGATTCACACACTGAGGGGAGTGGATGTTTTATGTGTAGTTGAACAGCAATTCTCCCAGGGCTCTTAAGCATTTAACTCATTTTTCCTTTGGGAAGAAAGAAAAGAAAGGCTCCAGATGTTTTGAGTTTACTTTTCTGGAATTGGCGCATTGCAGACAGCTCCTTGTGCCTCCCTGGGAAACAGGTAACCACCCAAGCAGCCCTCCTGCTCGTGCAACGGTCAACCCCTGATAACCGAGGTACGGAGGGGAGTTTCATAAAAGGAGCGTAACCCGCTTTTCCCCATTAACGTCTGTCTTTTCCAAACGGAATTGTCTGGGGAGATTTTCAATGCTTTTTATTTGGGCAGTATATGGGACCTTTGTTAATTGTTAAACTCAACTCAACTCCACTTTCGCTGCCAACTGTCTTAGGGATCCCTGGGGCAACTCCGTGGGCTGTAGCCATGTCCACAGTGTGCAGATGTTGTGCGGCGTGGTCGGAGTCACTGCTCATGCATGCTACGCTGTGTCGCAATGCACAGTAAATCCAAAGCATTGAGCCATGAATGTGTCACCCAGATGATTTGTGCAAAACAATAAATCCAGCATTTATTGTGTTGGGATTTACACGTGGACATGTCAACTGTTTGTAAAGAACATATAGAGTATGATGTTCCTAAAGTGAGCTTACCAAGTATGCGCAATAGTTACGGGCATAGATTTCTCTCCAAAAAATTCCTGGATAAAAATTGTTGGATAGGATAAGTTCATAAGGCGTGGGTAGAAAAAATAGTGTTTATGTCATTCATGTCACGCACTGGGTTTCTTTTTTTGCTTGTAATTTTCTTTAGGTTTAATTTGTATTATTAATTTTTGCATCAACAACTCAAAAAATAGTTGTCTTTCAAGATTAAATACTTGCTCCAGCACCAAAGAATGTTCTTTAGGTAAAGCTACTGCTTCATGGGAAGCATATTCATTTGGAGTAGACTTGTCTTTTCTTGAAAGAAGTGACTTGCTCCAGTGCATTTTTATACATTGTCTATAATTGTTTTCAGTTGCAGACAGCACATTATCCACAGCATAACATATTTGATCACACTTGCGGAAAACATTTGAGGTGTTTTCCTCAAAATTAATAACTAATAAAAATGACAAAAGACAAATCCCATGCCACTGGAGTTTCTTACGTAGCCTTCATGAAGGAAAGATGCATTCTGGCTTTGCCTGAATTCCTGTGAAATTAAAAATCTTTCATTGGACATAGTAATTACTCTAATTATAGCACTGGGGATTTGGAGAGAAGCTGGTCTGCAGAGCTCTGCCTCACACCCAGCATTATGTGCGTGTGCTAACTTCAGCTGAATGTTACTCCCCGTCTAGCCTAGTCGTAGGGAGGAAGGTTGTACCTGGTGCTGAGCCATCCCGCCACTTTTCTGTCCTCGGCAGCCGGGCAGCCGCCCTTTGCTTCTCTTCCAGCTCCTCTTGCTGCAAGCTGGCCAGGTGGCGAGGAGAGCTGCAGCTACAGGAATGAAAGAGCGCCTACGCAAAATGGCAGTGGTGCCACGGGAGTTGCGTTCAGCTGCCCTCTGTTTCGCCATGGTGGGCATCTCGTTCCTGTTCGTTTTGGCAGGGAAAGGAGGGAAATGAACTCTGAATGTTCTGACTGGTGCCTGCATTGAATCCATGTCCATCACTCATCCCTACCTTGTTCAGGCATGGAAATAGAAAGTGAGGGCATCAGTACTGGTCAATCAGGAGTCCAAACAGTCCAAACTGGGTACCACAAAGTCATGAGAAATGTTCATGACTGGTATTCAAAATGAAGTTTTAAATTAAATTGACTTACTGACTTTTCCT